>DWNR01001132.1:0-16083 GCA_018250455.1 Polygonus leo
GCGGTCCGCCGGCTTCAAATTATATTATTCATTCGAATTCCGTAGTATAGACCCCGATCCAAAAGTACTTTCATAATACCGCTAAGTTGTTGCACGTAATTATTGGCCTCGCAGCAACCGCCAGGGGGAGTGATGCGGTCATAATGTGTCCTGTTTGTTCTGATATACTGTAGTAGCGCGAAAATTGGCCCAGACGGGTTAAAATTCGCTCTGGTTAGATTCGGTGCCTACTGCCAACAAATGTCATTTTATGTTAAAATATTAAATCAACATTCTACTACTATTTTTTATCAGTATAATAGAAAATCACGTTTTATTTTTACTATTTTTTGTTATAGTGGATATATTATACACATTCAATAGAAAGTCAAGAGTCTGCTTATTATCGTTCAAAAGATACATACCTGTGCTAGACGGACGGATGAACGGACTAAGTGGCCTTACTAAAAAGATGCCAGGTGGTGCAACTCATGTAGTTCGACCGGGAAATGTCCATGGGCGGCAGTGACCATTTACCATTAGGTGGACTGCATGTTAGTTTGCTAAAAAAGGTTCGCTTAGCACGAGTGTGCGGATCCCAAAAACATTATAGCGGTTACTTGAAAATATTTCTTACTTTAAATTCAAAACGCAACTCGAATAAGTAGTGTTCCTAAAGAAATGTACCTAATAAAGGTCGAGCAGTCCACCGGCTTCACATTATATTATTCATTGGGACTTCACAGTACCAAACCTAATCCAGAAGTACTTTCGTACTACAGCTGAGTTGTTGCATTTAATTACTGGCCTCGCAGCGACCGCCCAGGGGAGTGATGCGGTCCTAATGTGTCGTGTAACTGTTTAAAGCAAACTGGGGTAGCGCGAAAATAGGCCTAAGATCAGAATTCGCTCAGGAGGGTGTGGTACCTACTGTCAACAAAATGTTACTTGAATAACTAACTAGATTGCTTACTAGAGTATAAGTTTCACACAGTGAAATAGGTTAGTATATAACTGTTAAAGTTTGCTAATTATTTATAATAATAATACACATTCAGTAAGAATTTCAAAAGGGTGCTTATTACCGTTCAGAAGGTACAACCCTGTTTCTGTCGGATAAATTGTCAGCGATGCCGCAGTAATAGAGTTTCCTTAACACCATTTAGGTATGGATCCCTGAAAAATTATAATTTGTTCTCGAAAGAGTCCTGATTTAAAATTCAAAACACAACTCGAATAGGTAGTGCTCCTAAAGAAATCTACCTAATAAAGGTCGAGCGGTCGGCCGGCTCTAAATTATATTATTCATCGGAACTCCGCAGTACTGGCCCTGACCCAGAAGTTATTTCATACTACCGCTTAGTTGTTGCACCTAATTACTGGCCTCGCAGCGACCGCCCAGGGGAGTGATGCGGTCCTAATGTGTCGTGCGATTGTTTGAAGCGAACTAGGGTAGCGCGAAAATTGGCCTAGAAGGATTAGAAGTCCCAAACGAATGTAAACAGATAAAGACATTTAAATATAAAACCTAATTTTTAGCTATTTTTTTTTTCTGTTTAGTTAAACTTGCCAGGTGGTAGAACTCATGTAGTTCCTTTTTTGCTACCTTTACACAATAAAATAATAAAAAAAAACTTATTAATTTCAGATAAACCTTTTACAATACTACACAATACCTACCCAACTATATTCTACTGTTACATAAAATGCGAAGTACAAGTTGCTAACAAACAATTGCTGTGTGGCGTTGTTAATCTGAAAGGTCATAATCATATGATTACCAAGACTATTGTTATAGTAATAAACTGTATAAAACTAAATTAATAGAGGTTCATAAAATACGTAATATATTCAAATGACTAGTTTAGGCAATGTAATCTAAATTATACCAGTGACAGTTGAGCGAATTCGCAGGGGTTGTTCTTATTATGGTGTTATCGCAGTCAATACACCAACAACCTTATTTTATTTTCATTTTTTTACTTTACTTGTAATGGCAAAAGTGCCATATTACTTCGTTAACTTGATAAACCTATGTAAAATAAAAAAACATGCTTAGGATGTAGATTTGTGTGTATGTTTAAACGCGCGTTAGTGCCTGTGTATGTATACACACACTGCCTCGTACTTGAACCCAAGCCAAACATTTTAGTGCAACGCATGTTATCGACCTTTGATAGTTTCCATATAGTATCCATGGGACAAACAGTATACGAACAGGTGGGTTGCAAACGTACATTCTATAACAAAATGTATAAAGAGAATAACATTTCTTTCAGTTTACTACTAGCTATATTATACGCAATGCGACCAATGCTCACGTGTCTGGGAGATCGTAAATCCAATGTGAATGCTCTCCCGACCTTGGGATCTGCTGTCTACCAATAAAACATTGCGTTAGTCAGCCTCCTAACAGACATATCGGAATAAAAGTAGATCTAAGTGAGAAAACCATATCTAGCAAAGTGTATTACTATCACAATACACTATTGTCCCCCTGCTGTGCAAGGGGTACGTTGATACATTAAGATATTTTTGTTTTTACTATCATTTAGGCGTGTAGGGAGGTTCCCTCACTTTGTTTGACTTTCAGCGTTCAATAGCAAATGATAATCAGCGATATATGGTTGGTATTCGAATTTAGAGCCTCGAGGCGAAAAGTCGAAATTTTTACCCCTAGGCTATTACTGCTTCATCCAACTTTAAATACTGAGATACAAAACCTGCAAATCTGGAATGGAGCAATTTTTAACCCGCTTCAAAAATGGAACAGGCTCTACGTATGTATATTTTATTACATTTGTATTAGGACTGTAGAAGCAGTTCAACATCTAGACATGTAATAAGTTTTACAAAATATATTCTGAGCTTTAAAATTACACTCACTAGCTCTCTATTGATACACTCGCGAGCTCAATATTGATATGTTTTATCTTTTGCAAAACTGTAGTGAAGGTCTATTTCATATTACAATCTAATTTCATTATTTTCATTATATTTCATTAAATTTTTCAAATAAGAGGTACTTACCTGAATATACACAATATTGATATGTGAATATGAGCCTTTTTATCATCAATCCATTCCTTTTTATTACGTCACGATACAGATGTTATTTCCTAATAAGAAAAAGTTAGTCTATAGTCCCACATAGGCTATTTATCGTTGGTGGACTTCATAATTAATCAAGATATGTTTTTTTATATAAAATATTTTAGATGTATCGGTTTGCTCTTAATAATTTTACCGTAAAGTAGGTAATAATTAACTTCTAACACACATAACTTCGAGAAATTAGGTATGCGTGGCTGAGATTTGTAATCTCATCTACTAGACTACTAACGCTACACTACTTTTACTAATTACTTAACACCTGCCCTCGGTGCTCCACAGCCTCCAAAATAACACAAGGACTTTATTTTTACACGTTTTATTCACGCCATGTAGGTCTTGTCTGTTCGGGTAGAATATTATAATTGCTTTTTAACCAATTTGCCGACACTGTAGAGAAATTTAAAACACATACAGCTCTATACATACATTTACTATATACAGCTATATATGCAAGTAAAGTGCAAAGTAATTTAAAAAACTTGTATACCTTTTCAAAATGTAATGTATTTTATTCTTTCAAAATGATTTATTCAAAGCTCAATTATTTACGTCGCGTGCATTTGTTTTGCAAAAATAATGCATTTGTTTTGCAAGTTCGTATGTACATATGCATAATATGGTCTTCGTGTTATAAGTCTAATTACACCAAAGCATTTCGAGTTACAAAACCCAGTTAGAAGACTAACACTCACTTTTATATTTGTGTAAAACATTTCAAGAAACATAAAATATAGGATTTATATCAAGTATATGGCAAAAAACATATTTCAAAAGTATTTATTCAGTACAAAGTTCATAAATACCATTTATGATATTGCAGAAAACCATTGTGTCATTAATTTACTCATCGACTTTGAGCGCATCTCTCAGGCTAAAGGTAAATCGAAGAAAAAGGTCAGTGAAAAATCTTTCTAAACTTTTTATTACGGAGAAGTCAAGTTGCGACTTGTGACCTGATATTTCATTAGCGAGCGTTCGTAGGAAATTTAAGGCAGGTTAATAGTTCATGGGGATTATTTTTTGTAGCCAACCTCTTGTATTGTATAAAAGTTGCTTCGTGTTACAGCGGGTTAAAATTTTCTATACGAGATTAGTAAGTTTCCTCACGGTATTTTCTTTAACACTAAAATCATAGACAATTAATTTATAATACGCACGCAAAGCATTCTTTGTGTTACGGTTGAACAGTTTTTGTAAGTAATAAATACGCGAGGAAGAAGTTCCAAGTACAAACGCTTCTAATATGGAGTTTTAGAATGACAACAATTTTAAATATGTTTGGTTCCAGATCTGACTGTTGGCTTCCTGACTGTAATGAGTTCCCTTTTACCATAATTTTACACCAATAAAACATTTCTTCGTACAAACACATCTAAGGTCGACTTTAAGTATAATTTTATTTTAATTCAAATTAATTCCATATCTCTCCATGAAAATTAATAAAACATAATTACTAACGGCGACAAAATAAACATACACTAATAATAAAGAATATCCGACGAAATGAATACAACCTTTGTATTACTTAATTTTCCAAAGCCAGCGGCATAAAGTTTTTCAAAGTAGATCCTTTGGACGGGAAAATGTCAAAAAATTTCCCGACGCTCTCACAAGCTACGTGTACTTTATAATATAAATAATGTACAGTAACCTGAAATTGACAATGAGTGCGTGAGTCGATCGGATGCACACTTGCATCGAGTTTACTGGACATTAAAAATAATGGGTAGGAGAACGCTAAGGCCCGTCACAGGTACGGGAGGGCGGCGTTATCAGGGCGGGCGCGAGAAGAGGGCTCGCGGGGACGGCGGGCGGGAGGCGAGGGGCCGCGGCTCCATGCGATGCGAGCGAAGCCTCCGCGACATTCGCGAGCACGGCCTCACCGTGCACTCACGTCGCGTTCGGTACGAGTAATTACGTAACGCTATATTTATTTCGAATAACTGTTGAGTGCACGCTTGCTCGCAACTAACATATCGCACGCCATGACCGCCTCCGCGGCGCTACCGGCCGCGGGGGCCAAGCGCACAATTTTATCACCATTTTACAAAACTTTTTGATATTTTTTTGGCAATATATTTTGTTAGCTTAAAAATTTAAGCTTGTGATTTTGGACGATTGACGAGTGGCGTGAAGTTTTGAAGAGGCTCATGGCGGTCCGGAAGAATTTTGAGAGACCGACGGAAGAGCGATTACACTCACTTGCTTTTTATCAAGCTTCACGTGCGAAATGGACTGATAAGAAAAGAAAAGACTCGAGATTTGTGGACTTTTACCACCGAGACTGAAGAATGTCATAGCTAGACTTCATTCGCTTCAACAAGCTTCCATTCACTGCCAGAACACCGCCTTAATATATTAAGTTAGTTTTTTGAGCCTTTGAGCTATTTATTTTGACGTAGTTCAAATCAGAATCCGTCGCCAGGCTGCCGTCCGAAGACTTAGAACTCTGTTTCGGGTCATTTCCATCAAGATTCGCGACAATCTGAGTTCGTGGGTCCTGTGGTGGCGTCAACGCCATCTTCGGATGGGCGCACCGCAGACCCCTAGACCCATTGAGAAGGATGACTGCGTGCCGAGAGTGGCCGTAGTAGATGAGACACGAGGAGCCAATCCGGAGCGTAAGATGGAGCGGCGAAGAGGAGCGACGGGTCCCCGGCGACGTGGCCTCGAGAACGAGCTGGAAGGAGAGCGACGGCGACCCAGACGGAAGCCAAGGACGAGGTGAGCATATTAGTTAAAATAAATTTTAGGTGTCCAATTGGCGAGGTCTGCAGCGTCGGGAGAGCGGTAACAGGTACGTGTCCTAGTTTAAAAATATCACTGGTACCTTTACAGCGTTTTCCAGAGTGTGTTCTTGCTTTAATTTAAGATCTATTGGAAATACTTTAGGGTCTGACAGGAAGATTTGCGATCGTTTGCCTCTCGGGAAAAGTTAGCGTGTACTGGCGAGATTCCGGAGCATTTACTCGCCGCGCCGCGATGTGTCAAAGTCTCAGCGTTATTATACTTGTGTGTACTTAACAAACTTCCCTCCTTCGCGCGAGGAGAATTTAAATTCCTTATCATTTCGGTGCAACGCTATTTTTTACAAATTGTTCTTTAATTTCACCGTAAATTGCACCCGTCTAAGCTACGCATTCTCTTTTGCATATTTAATCCCAATTTTACAATTTCTGAATTATATTGGGAATAAAAATGACTTTAATTAATTATTATCTATTTGAGGTGATATGTATTGCAAAATGTGTTTGAATGATAAAAAAATAAAAATTAAACACTACACATTTAAATATTTCTTCTAACTTTTTTGTAAAACAGAAAAATATATGAAAAATAACTGAATGAATAAATATTCAAATATATATGAAATAAATAAACTGTTTACGAAATACATGTTGCTAAGTAGCGCAGTTATTTCGCACTTTTTTACTTATTTTATTATGCAATGCAATTTTTTACTTTGATTTTTAAATAATAATTTTTGTTTAATTTATTGTCGATTTTCTAATTTATTACATATGTCTCATTACATTTTTGTTACTTTGTTCAAACCATACAAGGTACCAAGACTTCACTTTTTCATTTGTGATCATATCAGTTTTATATTTTTTGTTACAATTTTTTTTTACTTCTGCCATTATGCAGTGCATGTTGTATATTTGCGAACAGCAATTATTCCAATTTACATCAAAATGATGTTATTTTTGCGACTACCACTTACTTTCGTTACTGTTACATTTATCTTCGCCACTGTTTCCGTGGCGATCAACTATTCCACTTTTATTTCCTTACACGATGCTCTTATATTTAAATTTATTATTAGCGATTATCACATTGATACTGTAATTGTTTGATTTGCCGTTGCCATTATGCTTGTTTCGTTGCGAACGACCATTATTTGCCTCCAGTCCTATTTAGCACGCGAGTGGTCAGCGCAGCTAATTCCATGCAAGTTCCATGGCGTGTCGAACACGAACAAAGCATTTCTGTGCGTGTGGATTGGACTAATTCGGGGAACAATTTAGTTCTGCGGCTTTTCTGACATTGAACATTATTCGACCTAAAAAATAAATTCACCTTGGACTCGCGAAACAGAAGGAATGGTGCCGACGGCGATCGATTCTAACTTAACACCTAGGAATGACATTAGGAACTTGAAACTTAAATTGTGTACTCGTACGTGCATTGTACATTTAACAAATGGCATTATCACCAAGTACATTTTTAACACAATAAATTATTTTAGAGTTCCTATGTCGGTTTTTATAATAAAAGACACTTTGTAAAATTAAGAAATTAAGAAAATAGGTTATATTATAATGATAGGCTATCATTTGGGTGCAGAACACTGAAAAGTTTAAAATTTCTAGCAAAATTATTCGTCTGTTGACCAACGAATTTCCAGTATTTATCTTAATTTGAAACTTTAATTCGGCAAAAGATTAATCAACAAATAGACTATTGTATAATTTCCAGTTCGGTAGACCTGAGCCTTATAATATCATTAAAAATAAAAGTGGCCGGCAAATAAATTGAAATACTGAAATTTAGTCATTACGATTACAAAATTAACGTCAGAACTTTTAATTTGAACGCAATTACAAATTCGTTTAATGAAAAAGCCTAGTTTAATACTACATGAAAACTTATGTCTCAAAAATTCCATTCTACATTTTGTTTTGCATTACCTACAATTAACAAACAATATGAGCGTTGATTAAATTGGAGCGACACTTCAAACCATTCTTTCAAATAAATTTGAAGGTATTTATTAAATTTGTAATGTAAATTAATGTAGCAACCTCATTTACCGTTTGGATGGTGCGTTCTTGTTTTTGTTCCGCGACACGCTACCCGCGCGACCTTCGAACGCCTTATTGTTTTAAACTTCACCCCGAACTAAATTGTCTAAGACGACGCTACTCCAGATTCATTGGTGTAATTCCAAGTCTATTTCGATCCGATATACCGAAAACAGTTTTGTCATTTATACAGATAAATGCAATGCTATCGCGCTTTCTTCCCCACAGAATATAAAGCTTATTTAGATCTTCTTTTTCGTAAACCTCATATGTTTCTTCAAATTAAAATTTAATACTTTAAATCGGCCTCGGTCACCTGTTTGAATTTACAGAAAAAAAATAATTCAATTTGTTTTTATATTATAATGTTAAATAAAACAGGAAATCTATGAATTATAATGAGATGCCGACATTTGAACTAATTCTGCTGTGCCTTAAGGCTCTAGCTAGTATTATAGCGCTTTCGTAAGTAGCAAAAGTCACGCGCGCCTAATAACGTTATTACTTTTTAAATTTGACGCAAACTAAGTTCACGTAGATATAACAATGTCTACCACACCACCATACCATTTTTAAACGCAACACTTACTCTTAATGGTAGCAACACTTGGTCTAAGTAAAACCACGCATGGATGAAATTATATAGGATTAGCATGGGGCGGCCCCACTACACCCGTTACACTCCTACTACCACACAGTATTTATTAGCAATTTGCCTTTCGGTGGGAAACTTGTGGTTACCGGTGACACTTGTACAGGGTCCTCCAGGGCGGTAGCGCATCCACGGTCGTCAATCCAAACTGACACACACACACACACACATCTTCACGCCAAATCCAAAACGGGGTAGGCAGAGAGTATCGAGTGCCAAATGGCACGGTTCGGACATACTTGCCTAACTTCTTCCACTTTCATAACTCACCTCATACAAACACGCGGATTTCGGAGACTCTTGACACTTCCTTCAGACAGTATACGATCAATTTGATTATGAAATGTCAGTCTGGGTCTCCCTCTGTATCTACATCCGTCCACATTCGCATTGTATATCTGTTTTGGTAACATTTCATCCGTCATTATTTCAACATGTCCGAACCACCGGAGCATTCCCTAACTGTCGTTAATTAAATATATTTTTTGGTGACAATGCCTTATTAAGGAAGGGTGTATACTCACTATTTACCATTATGAGGGGCATTTTCTATTAACACATTAAATACTTTGCAAGTAATAAAAATACATTAAATTAAATCATTCGACATTCGCCGTAGCAATTGCCTTCATGTTGCAATGCAATCGCGATGCGAAACTTTAAGCGCATAATACAAAGAGCGACGACGAAGGAGTAGAGCGACGGATAGGAAGCGGGACTTGAACGTGCTAAGAGCGGGACGTGCGCGTTGCATGCGCGGAGCGGGAGTTCAAAACGCGCCTAACGCGTCTAATACGCGCCCATCCCTACCCTACCAAGCAAGCCCTGGCCGCTAAACATTATTTATATTGCGATATATCCTTAAAATAAATGCCCAAGCTACTTCCATTGATAATAGACTCTTATTTCAATCTCTTAATGTCAAGTATAATAATCAAGTTATAACTGTCTATTCACTAGGCACGGGTCTACTCTCAAAATGAGAAGGGTTCGCGAAATTCGGGCTGATAGACATTTAGTGTACACCTGCTAGACCTTAAATCGTTTTGTCTCAGTTTTTTATATCGGTTATATAAAAGAAATTGTGAAAATATATTTTAATTTCTTTCTATGATTAAAAAAATATGCAAAAATAAAGCTTCTTTTTTATCGAATGAAGGTAGCAAACGAACATGCAGTCCACCTGATGCTAAGGGGTTACTGCCACAAATGGACGTTAGAAATCATTCCCAAGTACTTTTTAATCGTAACTGAGGTTGACCACTGATGCGTTATTTCCCCCGACTAGGACTAAGGTGTTCGCCTCGTTCATATGAATAGCCGGTAACCACGCCTCTCCAAACTGAAACACAAGGATTGCTTCACAGAGGATGATGAGGGTGGCGGTGATACCTACAAAGAACTACACGAGCCTTACCACCTACAAATCTGTCTATTTAATAAATCCTAACGAAATATTAATTTCTTGAGACTGGGGAAAATAATACTTACAGATTTCGATTTAAATATCTTTTCTCGTTTATACAGTTGGCTCTAATCTACTTTATATTCAGAAAGATTTTTGCCATTAACTTTTCAACATATAATTGTAATAATTGTTTTGCGATTTTGGAATTATGAAAGGGATTTTTTATTATCAAAACAAGTGATTATTATTACCATTCCTTAAATACTTATTATATTAATATATTTTAAACTTTTAAAGTTTCAACAGCTCGATAGTGTGTAAAGTCACCAAATTAACTTGATCGGTGCGGCAGTATGGTTATAATCGTTCTCAATGAAAGCCTCATCTATTGTTTCACCACATTGTAGGTCTGCTATTTGTTTACTAGTACAGAAAAAGAATAGAGAAATACCACTTACATTATTTGTAAACAAAATGTTATAGAAAATCAATCTATCGAAAACAACTAAGTCGGAACAGTTCATAAAAGTATCCACAGGACAATAAATTCGATTTTATTTGTAAGTTTTCTCAACATTTTTATCCCGAGAGGCGATTAGACGGCGGTTTTATTAAATTACAGTCAAAGCGATTGCTGGGTTGGAATGATGGAACAATATTGCGAAACGAATAATCTATACCACTACTCGATATAGTTTCCAAAGTCAAGTTATTCGTTGTGAAACTGAAAATACAGATACAAATAGGGCAGCAGTTTGAAATAATAGCGGTATCGCTCACTTATTTTATAACTATTTGACATTGAGTGTGCGGATACATGAACTAGAATAGCTCGAAAAGCGCAGTTCTTAGAAAATTGCATTTCTGCCATGAGCTATGTATATTTTATAAAGTTACATTTCTTAGTGTGTTTAAAGTACACAATTTAGTATGTAATAATTGTATACAAAATTTAAAAGAAAATCTAAATCTTACTGGATCTAGGAATTAAAATATGACGACTAATATTATGTACATGAAAATATTATATTACCGAATTCATTATACAAGTTTTACCTGGACTTTGAGATCACGCACCGAATTAATATAATATATTTAGTTTAATATATATAATTAAATATTAATGCCATGGTCTAATTTCAAGGCAAGAACACGCTCCTAAACAGACACCGACGACGAAATATTCTTCCACGAGTCATCGATTCATCGAAGTCTTCGAGCAATAGGTTTTTTGAAATTCACTTTATCAATATCTTCCGGTGGCGATTTTGAATGGCGTCCGACTTTCAACTCTAAAGTAAGTTTAACTGATCAATCCCAATGTCTTATGCGTTAGATATGCATAATGTTTTTTTCTCTATTGAATTATTGGTGATGTGAGCAACAATTCGAATACTTCTACATTTTTAGATAAACCGCCTCGGTCTAATTCTTATATTATATTTTTCATTGTGTAAAACGCAACTCAACCCAACCCTGATTTTTATATGGCGCATATAAAAGGAAGAAATACCCAATAGTATGAATTACTACATAAATAAGCGATAATATTAAATCTTCTCGAGCGTACATACGTTGTACAAAACGTAAAAAATATTGATTTGAGTTATAAACAATCATACAAACTTATAAAATTCTCAACTATCGCAAAAATGTCGTATTGTCGGATGGTTCTAATCCGTACAAATTACGCCAACATAACTCTTATTATTATCACTTTCATTATATTACACCCATTATTGGTACGAACATTTCTAGTACGAATGCTACAGTAACGTGTTTCAGCTAGTAAAGTAATAAATGACGATAAACCATTGAAATAGCTGCATTAACTTTCAAATTGCAGCTAGCAGCAGAGGCTGTTTGAAGGTTTACTGCATAAAACAGTAATGTAGTTTAGTGGCATCGTTACTGAAATGTTGTAGGTGTGTCAGATATGTTTAGAAATAGCCATTTAATTGCCACATAGCGTGATCATATAAATGTGTCATATTTCTATTTTAAATATTTAAGCGATACTAAAAGTAATTGTGCTACTTAAAGCCGAGCTACATGGAAACAAACTCGTGAACGTAATAAATTTATGACGCTCTCTTACAAACATAAAAACGTCAATCGTAGTTCGACTATTATACCAATTAATTGAAATCTTTTCATACAAATTTGGCAAAGTTAGCCATTTTGGAGTGTAAAGGCCGTCGCTATCAATATAAAAAAATCCTGTATAACCGGGCGTTGCAATCTGTTGCCACATCTACACCGCTAACCCTGAAGAGCATTAGATTTGCTTCATCGACGATAATAAGGGTGGCCGTGGTATTTCCCCAGTCGAACTATAAGAATTCCAGACACGCACACTTAAATTACGTAATTATATGTATATTGGAAATTAATAAACACTTTCTTTACTGTGAAAGCAATTATCATGATATATGATAGAAAATCCTCTAGGATTTTTGGAGTCAATCAATATCAATTTAATTCGCATGTAGTATACATCTTTCTGATTTGGAAATGAGACTTATACTCAGCTGTGGGTTCTTTTTGAGTAGTAGTCTAACAAACCAACAGTTAGTAGTCATTGGCACTTTTAGACCTGTAATCAACCTTAGACGAAATTGAAGACCTACTTGAGGTCAACCACAAAGGACCCCGTCCCCTTAAAGAAACAAAGTGTGACAAGCAAGTACGCCTTTCCGACTGAAATGTAACTTGCCAATAAAAACTGCTACCGTAATAAAAATCGGGTAATTCAAAATTGGCCAAATGCCTAATCTAATTAACTTTGTATTGTATCAATGAATCGTAACATTTATTTCTCTAAAATAAGACTCAAATTTCTACAAAAAGTCCCTAAAGGAAAATACGTAATTATTCCTTATTGTCATTCAACGATAGAATTTGATTTACATGAAATTTGCTCCCAGAATGTTAACAAGCCGACTGAGTGGCTAACCTAGGTTGGCATAGTTAGTAAAATCTCGAAGTCTTAGAATAGTTCTTAAGAATATGAAAATAAAGTGCAAAATTGATTGCATACTATCTCGTGCAAATAATGTTCAGGGGTCCATACTTGGGATTATATTGGACGCGTGATTTAAAGGGTCGATCTTGACGTTAAAACCGATTGCTATGAAGTTTTACGTATATAAAGATGTGTAATTATGGGATGAACCTGGTTGAATCCGGATTAAAGAAGTAGCGATTATTTTGACGAAATCAAAACAAATGTCCGTACTTTTGCTTTATAAAGCAAATGTCCATGCACTGCTGTCATAAACGGTTTATTAAACCAAGTCGACCGTAGATGTTTAAGTGGTGAGCGGCTGAAAATTTGGGATTGTATCTGTATTGTGTTGTCTTTGTATTCTATGTAGAAAAATTGAAAGACTTGGTTTTTAAAATCATAGATCTCGATAATCTGCACTCGTCGAGCACACTTTAGCTCCATCTTAAAGAACCACCCATCCATTCATAATAAGCTCATAAAAGGAATTATTAAAATCTGTTAAACCGTTTGAGAATAGAAGGAGGAGAAAGATTTTTAACACTGTTAGGAAGCGCATTTAAATGTTATGTTTTGTCCATACAAATCCCAAGTGACGTTGGAATAATTGAGTGTTAGGATTTAGTGTCACTCAAGCCCATCAGTGGGCAAGTTTGTATTTATGTTAATAGTATAAAGGTTACAAATGAGCACACAGGTTAGTGCTGCTAATAAACACTTGTGTCCAAGTGTATACCACAATTTATTGTACATGAGGATGACGACAGATGCATTGCTGACGCTAAGGACTAAGCTGTTCGCTTGTGTGTAGTTATAGTCAGCAACCACGTATCTTCTAAACCACAACAAAATTGCTTCATGGAAGATTATGAGTTTGGCAGCGGTGCTTGAACCTTGAGCCCTGAACTATCACTCTACCTGACAAAATGGTTGTTGATAGTTTCCAGCCAATTCTAGTAACATAGTGTCATAACGTATTTCAGTGACCTTGTTGGCCTACCTTCCCTCGATTTCGCGTTCGTTGGTATAAAAACGTCCAAGTTTTCAGATTACTGTACAATTTATGAGTTACTCTTTCCCCTTTACTCACCCCGAGAGTCTATCTATTAGCGTCAGAACAATATTTGGCTAATATTTATTCGAAATCATTATGTTTTGTGAGATAAAGTTTGCAACAGATCCATAAATTATTTTATGTTGGGTTATACTAATTTTAAATATATCCATAGAATATATAACGGCAATATTTTACAATTTTTATTTTTTGCCTGTCGGTCTTTCTGTACGTTTGTACGCGCATCACTCTTAAAATATCCCACTAAATTGGATGTGATTTTTCTATTTAAATTGCTAGTTATCAAATTTTCATATGACGCCTAGAAAACAAGCTATTAATAAAAATAAAATATACGTCTAAATTAAATTAAAATATTGGAAAAAATCGATAAGCGGTAGAAATTTAATTCCAGTGCCTCTTGCTCCAGTCTTAGAGTCTAGGTTATCATTGATCCAATTTAAACGTCAAAAAATATCACAAAATGGAATTGAAATACAGAAGTTATTTCAAACATTAATATTGCTAGTAACTGCTAGGGAGCAGTTCTAAAATAAAGTCTAACTTGGATAAATTTCATTAAACTTGGGATTGCATACGCGTCTCGGAGAAACTTAAAGTGAAAAGTTATTTACGTCACCGTCCTTATCATAGAATCATTTTCAAAACAATTTATGTCCGTAAAGGAATTTCTTTTGAAAACATTGAATAACAGTTTTTTTAATGATCAGACAATAGCAGTATCTCACCACACATACCGATAGTGGATGAGAATACTTTTAAAACTTATTAATTTCGTGTGTTTAAGTTTTTGAATTTTGTAAAGAGTGTACTCCAAATACAAATGTACATTAGCCGCACTAAAATTTTAAATACGATGAAGTCTTCCCTGAAGATCAAAATGTTCATTGAGGAGCTCATCCTTATGGCTTACATTTACAATTTTAAACGAAACCGTCACCACAATTTGCAATAGGCATCCAGCTTCGTGCAGGAGTTTTAGCGTGATGCGCGCAACGTACATACATACGAGTACATAGATACATATTTTATTATTCCTATTGCAATATCGTATATCTATGGGCCGCAGTAAAAACTTACCATAACCATATGCACAATATTAATGCAATATGTAATATAATGCCATTATTATGAGGGATGGGTATTTATCAAACACTTAGTAGGTCGTAGAAAATTTCACTCACAGGAAGCTCGACTTCCTCCTTACCGAACAATGTGGAAAATTGTCACATAGCGGATGTCATATTTGCCTTTGAGAGGAAGAAGTAGTTATTCCTTATTAGATGTTTCTCTTAGAGGGGACAGGAAACACGATGAATAATTAATAAACAAGTTATTTAGAAAAAACAGATACGAAGAAAATTTGTACTCTTAATGTAGGTACTCTTGAGATGAACGTAACTTTTTCTATAATGTTAAAAGCATAGGAACATTAGATGGTATAATTTACATCTATTAGTAATTTAGTTTTGGAGAAGGAGGAGTTTTGTACAGCATCTATGGAAAAATCTAGAATTTCCAAAGTTCAGTCCGTGATGAAAAAAGTACGAGATGTACGAAAGAAATGGATATTAGAAAAAACGGTTGGAGCGTAGTTTATCTTGCCATATAATATTACTAGCTTCTTCCCATGTCTTCACGTGAGTAGTAGGAAAACTTATTTGTGCATCCAGGTGCATTATAATTCGGGACAAAACAAAAATTTAAATAAAACCTTTTTTTATTCTATTGCTCTTTAGACATATTTTTTCTTATATGTAGATACAAAATAGCAATTATAATTTAGGTATAGACTAACAGGCACAATGGAATAAAATAAAGTTTAAGAGAAAATTCATTTCAACGGATCAATAAAAGCAGTGCAAGTATTTTGAATAATTTAGGTACTAATACAGAATTACTATAATAATCTATTATATTATAGCAAAACTGATATGACTATTAAATATACCTACTAATACCTTACTTACTTTAATATACTTAAATAGGCCTACTTAAATGTGCTTCTTTAACAATTTCCTACATTTTTACATTTTTAAACTG
>DWNR01001133.1:0-16072 GCA_018250455.1 Polygonus leo
AAGTATAGCCGGCAACCACGCCTCTCCATACCGAAAAACAATAAATTGCTTCACGGAGGATTATGAGGGTGGCGGTGATACCCCCCCCCCCGGTCGAACTACATGAGTTCTACCACCTGGCATGTTTTTGTACAACAATGTTTTTTTGGTTAAATAAGTAAATAAAAAATAATAAAGAAATCAATAAAAATACATGAGTAGATAACGTTATGTCTAATGTTATAAAAATAATTGGACGCCCAACTAAATAAAATAAAGTTATAGGTGCTATAAAATTTTATAATAACTATTCTAGATCTTAGGCAAAAAATACCATCTGGAGTGAGAACGATGTGACCGTGAGAATCTAGTGAGTG
The DNA here is from genome assembly GCA_018250455.1 of Polygonus leo. NCBI lineage: Eukaryota > Metazoa > Arthropoda > Insecta > Lepidoptera > Hesperiidae > Polygonus > Polygonus leo. The sequence goes on from DWNR01001133.1 coordinate 357, forward strand.
GTATCTATAACTAGATACAAATTAATTTGTCTGTCTGTGGTTTCAAGATACCTGATATAATAAATTATGTTAAGGTACTAATAGATATCGTAGGCTTGCTGCTGTAACAATATCGGTCTCGGTTATTATCTTATTATATTTCAGTTTTTATAAGTAAAATTATTTATGTTTAATTTCTTTAAACATAATTAACCAATTTTAAATTGTACTGCAATAAAATATTATAGTAGGTATAGCAGTAGTAGATATTTATTAATAGTCACTATTATCATTTTTTTATTTTTCTTTATCAATTCTTATAAAGAAACTAGGCCCTACCTACAGAATTGTCACAGATATTATACAACCAGGTAATCTGCACGCTTTTTTGTTATATCCACATTAAAAAAATATATTAATCTTTCCTAAAGTACACAACAAAACCTACTGAAGCACAAAACTACATTTAATACATTACGCTATACAAAGTAATATGTAAGCCTTGTGTACTCGATAGTACGTCACCCTCGCGTGAGGCGAGGCCGCACGTTATATCACTTGTCTACATCACATTACATCGTTATTACCCGCTCACCATGGGCTACACATCGCTCACGGAAAGATGAATGTTCCTGAGTGTACCTACCTATCATATTGTTATTAATACGTTCCCTTTCCCATTATATTGTATGGAATTATAAATGTGAAAGTTTTTTATTGCTTGGACGTTTGCTGCTCAGTCTAGCAATAACTGTTTTAGGATTTTGAGATCGCAATTGTAACACCATATTTATTACGATTTTAAGTGAGTTTAGTAAGGACACGTAATTTCATTGCCGTAAGCGCAAATAAAACGTCACAGATTTTTTGGTTACGTGCACAACTTTGATAGAGGTCTTATAAAGTACGTACAAAGACGCGGCAGAAGCTAGTATTATATAAAACTTATGCTGAACTTATGTGAGCCGTCTTTATGACAGTATAATAAACTTTATCGCTTAAAATTGCGAATCAAGAAGAAATTTTCGTGGCTATACCTATTCATGGTATATATAACGTTTATGCCTTAGGTCCTATACGGATGAAATTTTATAGGCAATATTAAATTTAATATTTGTTGATGTTGATTATTACAATTTATTTTAAATGTATTTATACAAGAGACGTAACATATCTTATTTTAACCACAGTATCAGTGATACTAAATAAATTTTAAATATACTATGTTATGTATGTATAAATCAATATAATATGTACTACATATATTTAAGTAATGTTTACAAACAGTTATAACAGTTAAAATTTAAATCCTTTTAGTTTGTTAGCTGAACTCTGTGTACTCAAAACATTTTACAGCGAAGCAAATTCATTGAAATTCATTAATAATATTCACAGCGCAGAAAAAGAGTTGTAAAACTTAAAATTGCGAAGATCGAGTTCAACTAATTCTTTTGAATTTTCTTAACTAGTTGCTTCGTGATTAGTTAGTCTCTTAATAGCCGGGATTTACCTTACTTTAGCGATCTTGTTTTTTTCTAAGGGTTAGAGAGGATTTTGCAGATGATTTTCGCACTTTTGTATAATTTTTAGAACCATAACTATTGTTACACAATGCTAACCACAGAATATTTGTTACACATATAAGGACCGTAACCCTCATAATCCTAAGTGAAGCAATTTATTGTGTTTCGGTTTGGAGAGGCGTGGTTGCCGGCTATGGTTATACACGAGGCAAACATCTTAGTCCTCAGGGGTAGCAACGCATCTGTGATCAAATTAAGGTATGATTCAATCGTACTTGGGAATGATTACTGATGTCCATGGGCGGCAATGACCACTTACCATTAGGTGGACTGCATGCTCGTTTGCTACCTTTATACAATAAAAAGACTGTTGTCTATTTCACGGTAAGTAATACATTAGGCTGTTTTGCAATCATTCTGTGGTAAGATTGAACCGTACCTAAGTTTGATATCAGATGCATTTCTAACCACGTCACCCACGCACAAAACCAAGTCTCTTCAATACCAAAACACAAGAATTGCTTCACGAAGGATTACGAGGCTAATAGTCATATCTTCCTGATCGAACACACTGGTCCTGGCAAAATAGCTTTAATTAAATAACTCTTATTTTACTAACCTACTTACGGCTATAACATACTCGTAATATTACCGATGGTTCTGGAAGCTTATAACGTACTATATATAGCTTATATAAAAATAATAATAACTTAGATGAGCAATAGGAAAAGATAATTGAAATTTTATCTTCTAGAGTGATGAAACGGGATATGGGACGAAAGATACTCGCAGTTATCTTGAACTCACAAGCAATCTATGATACCCTAGTTAGATACCCTAGATGCAGTGTCAGTTTACTAGCAGGATGCTGTCATTTCATTTGCTGTTCGTTCCAAATGAATTACAAATGAGACAGAAAAAATATTTCGCTTTACATGGAACATATAACCCTATAGTATTCAGGTATAAACAAAAGTAAAGCATAAAGCTATATAGATATTGAAGTACCTGGAACACATATAAATAAAACAATTACAAGTACAACACAGTGTATATTGAATAAAATAAAAATAAAAACTACCACATAAATGTTTACTGCACCTGAATGTACGCACTTTTAGGTCGTCGAAATAAAATAAATGACAAAATAAACACACGCTCAAAACTTCACAATTACGTTTACACCTGACAGTTCTCGCAGCTACGTCAAGCTGGATGTTACGTCAGAATAAAATATATGCCTCGGAATGGCTGCTTAGTTAGGGAGTCCACATATGTGTTAACAGGGAATCGGTTTAAGCCGGTGTGTTTAAAGAACATTTGTAGACATTGGTAGACGGGAAAACATTGTCCTGCAAAAACACCTCGATACAGTCATCTAACGGGTCCAAAAGTATCTTTTCTCTTAAGTGTATTTAAAACTGGAACCAAAAATTAATTCAAAATTTCACTGAAATCGGTTGAGGTTACGAAAATTTCCTGGCCGGCGACCGCAGCACCAGACCTACCGATTCAAGTCATAGAAAATGCAATTTCCTTCTCAAACCTACTTAAAGATATTTCCATTCACACCATTTGAAGGAGTCCAGTGACATAGTATACAGACGTACAGAAGAATGAAAAGAGACAAAAAATCATTCGTGTTAGAAGAAAGACACGACGCGAATTTAAATGACGTATTTAATGATGTACTATTAGATTTGGCGATTTTGCGATTAGCTTAAACCGTCTCAGCTATAATAAGTGTGTGGAGACCCTTAAACAGAATAAATACAGGTGCATAATTACGGTAGGAGTCCATGAGTGGGTTATTAAGACGGCACGCGCTGAGTTCTCAGAAACGGCTACACGTTTTGTTTTCTTGGAAGAATCCCTTGTTTGGACGTTTCACTTATTTTGATTTGCCGCGATATTTTCACGGAGTTGTTGCCAGTTGTCGCTGGATTAATTCTGAGTATAGTTTTAGTCGAAACACTGGAGACTAAGCCTAAAATATTGCTTAATTTCCACGAAGGCTGGCCGTAATCCACAAGGTGTCAATTCCTTAGATTACACCGTTGATTTGTTTCTGTGGGAAGCTAAAGCTCTTTATTACCAAGACAAGCCAAGTACCTAGCAAATAGTGTCCCTTTAATGAATGTCGCGTATAAAACACCCACTGATACTGGTTACTTCACGTCTTCCCGACTGCATTTAGATCCGATACAATAAATGACAATCGTAACCAGTTTCTTTTAAAATGTAGAGGCGTCCCTAAATAAACAACCCACCCACGCTAACTTTAACACCGTCCCACGCCTTACAAAATAGATAATAACCCGCGGAGGGATAAATCTGTAAAAATACAACCCAATAAAAAGATTAACGCGACCGATACAAGCCAATAAGTGACTATAAACCACAGCTGTATCGCTTTTTCGTACTGACTCGTTACACGATGGTGTATACTTTAGATTAGTTGTCGTGTGTTGTTATTTGATTGTAGGCGGCTACTGTATTGGTTCTATTAATAGCACGTTAGTTTGTTGTAAAAGATGCTCACTTTAATTGCTTTTTTTTAAGGAACATGGACACAAAATACTAATAATATCATGCTAACAAGTGGCACAAGTTTATGAAAATTATGAGACAATTAAAAATTTCGACAATGCTGTCCTGCGAAGGAAACATAAGGATAAAAAATACTGTATTTTCGATACCATGATGGAATGCAATGATTAAATCAAATCATTGTAAATTAAAAGTGGCCACTGGTAATAGAAGTTGAACGTCAAAAAATCTGCAATTTTAATTAAATAATTAAGAGTGAACCAAGGCTACTACGGATGAACTATCCAAAGACGGCGTAATCATCTATCCAAAAAGTCACTAACCCAACAACGTCCGAAGCTACGCTAACGTAACTATCAAAGCGAAACCAACACAGTAGTGCCATAATTTCTTACGGAGCGTCGCGAATCTTAAAAGCGATGGAAAATTTCAAAAAGTTTCAAAAGAAAATTAAGGAGAGTGAGGACGTTGAAAGCGTGCCGGCCAAACTCGTTGCATCTGGTAACTTTGTTACGTACATACAGCAAGTTACCTCGTTAACGCTGCAAGAAAAATTATAGCAACGAAACTCGAATTAATCTGCGATGATTTTTTAGAGTTCCTCGCAGATTCCTTTGGAGATGATAATGTTGTTGTTTTAGACGTTGAATTTAAAGTTGTCATATATTCCATGCCTGAGTCAAGGCTCTTTTTGCATCTTTCTGAAGATTTATGTAATATTTCTAAAATCCTGAAGCTACTAATCCAAGAATAATTTAGAAGACCGTGTATTTCAAAGTCAGTACGCATTTTAAATAAATAACACTTCGATAGATGAGGATTCTTATTGAAAGGGATGAAAATTCTTGGGTGCGATAGAAAGACGCTCTACCGTGTTCTTCTATTTAAAATAGAGTGGTAAAAGTCATTAGAGCTGAGATTGATGCTTTTTGTGTAATATAAATAACGATATACGAAATACGTATTTATAGTTTGTGTTAAAAGATGTAAAAATACTAAACAGTATAATTATTTATCTTATAACGTATATACATAAGCATATAGAATATAGATATACGAAAACAGTCGTAGATGACATGAAAAACATTACACACAGTTACAAACAGTCCACTTATGACAAAACATGATAAAAAATGCGTGTACGGGACATTAGACTGGAGCCCGCGTCGTACTTCGCTAGTTCTCCTTTTCCGAGTTATGCAAAGAAAACTCCGTACTAATGAGCCGGATTGTTAACTCTAGCTGATGCCTTTGTGGCAGGTGCTCATGTTTGGCTTTGCGCAAACATCATTAACATTAAGGAGGAGTCACAATGAGGCTGGCGTTTAACGATTCGCAGTTTTTCAAATCTTCTCTAATTGAAATGACGCTCAAACTTGTTCAGACACTATTTGAAACGACGTCACACATTTCTATGGAATAACGAGGCTATTTACGGCTTAAGAGATAAACTGACGAGGTTTCAGTTTGTATTGTGGATTTTCGTAACGCAGCGATTTGTGCAGACGGATTCATTAAACGAGTTGCATCAACTTCTCAAATTTGAAGTAAGGTTGCCTAGATACGTACTTAAATTAGTGTCTTTTCATTAGTCACAAGTTATTCGTTTATTAAAGTACACTTAAAATCATTTCATTTGATTATATTGTCATTCATAAAAATTTAAAGGTATTTTCATATTTTTCCTCTCTGCCCTCTGCGTTTATCTATTATGACATAAGAGCGTACCCATTTTACTGAGTTTTGACTTCTAGAAATATCTTGTTACTCATCAAGTAAAATACATATAGAATACTTATGTTTCGTATTAACTGAACATATACCTACTCTTTTTATAAATGTGTATGCAGCGAAAACAGTTATGCATAAGAAGCAATATATGCAAGTAGAACCGCCAGCTCAAACTTTTAATAAATATAACACCGTTTACCGTTCAACTTTACGTTTGCGCATAAGCGACTCGCTTCTCATTAATCAACTAAAACGTTTCGTGATGTGAAATATGTGTAGTAACCGTCCGCTTTTTAGATTTCGTATATCTATTCAATTCCAGCTATAAAAGCGCCTGCATTAAAATAGATAGTCGCCGGCCGCTTCGCTACGATACACAGTTCAGATAAATTCCCTTCATTTTTCTCCCGCTCACGAGCCGTCACCGTATAAATGTTCTGAGTGTATTTTTTGTGCGCGCATCAGAAGGAATTACAACATTAATCAGCTGAAATGAACCCTTTAGCGAAATGTCAAAAGGTTTACTCGAATCCTTGGGTTAACGAGACGCTTATCCCAAAGAAACAAAAGAATGCTCGTTCTGCTATCCATTTCTGCCATCGTCGCATTTCGCACCTCGGACGCACGCAATACAAGGCTTTCTCCGATAAGCAGCGCTTTGTTTAACCAACATTAATGCGAGCCTGTGATGTAACCTTAGAGATTGTTAAATTGAACGCAACAATACTTATTCACTCTTTGTGGTGTCTCGTTTCTTTTTTGTTCACTGAAAGCGACTTGGTTTTTCGTTGCGGTATATCGTTGATAACGAGAATGAATGTCGAAACTTGGGGTATTTTGCTATAGGATGGAATGGGATTGGAGATTCCAATTTTATTGAATTGAGGGCTGCGGCCTTCAGGTGAACGGTTGGAATTGGAACGGACGGTGGCGTTCGTTTCGGATCCGGCCGGTCGTCCAAGCAAACATTTCCACTTGATTAGAGAGCAAGAGTTGCTGGACACCTGCGCTTTTCTGTTTCCTTTTGTAGGCGCTTTGTTTCGCAATTCAAAATGTAGGGAAAGTTTTATCGCTGGCAACTGAGCGATGCGGACGTTTGACTTTTGCATGACAAACTGTATTGCCGTTTCGTTTTTCAAATTGTATTCAACTTTGGCTTTGATGCGCGTTTTCAATTTGGTTTCCTTATAACTTGTGAAATAGGAATATGTACCTACGAATTGTTTCTCCAGATCGTAAAGAAACTTGTTTCGTTTTTATATTTTGTGTGGATGTTACATAGAAAATGTAAACTAGTTATACTATGCAGACTAGTTTTGAAAATGTTTCGTCTTTCCCTCTTTGCTGTAGCTATGTATTTTTTGTTGCAGATTATAACTGGAGCGCTCTGATTGCAAATTGGGCTCATGAGTTCGCAAAACACAACGTTATAACATTAAGCTGCTGCCTGCACTTAGGTGAGTGTCGTCTTTGGCAACATTTCAGTAACTATCTTTAAATTGGGTGCTCGTTTTTCAACCCATTACTAATTTAAATGAAGTCAACGACCTTAACATTTAACCTTAAATGTGTACTCTGCTTTTAGAAGTCGTATTATTTTGTTCTTACTCGATCGATTAAGGGGATTTGCCATGATTTTTAGCTCTATATTTTTTTGTGATTATAAGGTTTAAAAATATTTTACTTAAATCCTCATTGCCCCACCAAACTAATTATCGAAAATAAAATTTGAATCAAGTTAAATTTTATAGCGATCTATCGACTACACTAACCTCGCGGGCTTACATCCTTACAACCAAGCGCCGAGTTTACATATCTCCAACATATTATAATCTTGTGTTGGTACCAAAACTTCAACGAGAAACAGTTACAAAGGATTCTTAATATCCGCTGAGCCATCAATCCAGCATCAAATCCCCACGAAAGGGTAATTTGTATCTTTTTTCAATAAAACACCACCTGCGAACCGTTTGCGATGCTCTAAGCTGTAAGCTTTGTAAATGTTGTGCCATTTGTAGCGAGATTGAAAAACTGTTTCCGGTTCTGCGTTCCTAGTAGTTTGGTGCACGGATTAATGTGCAGGTTGTCATAGAAATCTATTTACTATGAATACTATGAATAGTATCTACCCAGCTTTATTGATACGAAAAAGTATCAAAGAAAACACAAATTTCAAAACATAACTCTCTAATGCCCGGTTTAGTAAGCTATCTATCGCTTACTAGAAGTTAAAAAGCGACCATTGACATTTATCTGTCAATTTTGACACATAGATTAATATTATAATATATAGGGTGATCCTATCTGCATTTGTTTATTGAAACAGAAATAAATAATAAATGACAGAAAGAAAGAAATATATGACATTTTAGATTTTTTGCATCGATGTACATTTGATTTAAAGTAACAGGTGTCCATGGACGGTAGTGATCACTTACCATCCGGTGGATTGCACGTACGTTCGATAAAAAGACAATAAAATGTATTACATATTATTCCACAAATCACAATGCAACAAGTGGCTTAAAGTCAATAATATCATATATTTTGTGTTTACCCTAAATATACGTAATATGATAATGTATGAACAGCATAACATGTCTCTTTGCGTTTGTTAGTACCCTAGTATATTTAAACGTACGAGCATTACGCGTGACACATATTGCCCGCCCGAAGATAAAACTGTGACGTGACTTTAGTACGAACATCCCATAACAGTCTAAATACGGTGTACATGCTACTTTCAATTTGGTTTCGGTGTAACCACGTGACTGTAACACAAACAACGTAATGAAGTCGTATCTTGTTATGTAAATCTATTTCAGTAAATTCAAGGCACTGTCAAGTTAGTGTTTGAATAAGTAATTAATTATAATAATTAGTTCTTACAGGTACAGGATGATTACCTTCCTGAAAATCCCCAAAATTATCTCCACTTGGTTTAGTCCCGTAGTTTTCATAATTGAAACCGATGTTTCGGGAAAAAAAAGAACAATCAAATAATAATAACACCTTATACACTCATAGCCCCACGTTAGGATTCCCTGTGTCGCCATGGACACACACAAGACGTATGCACAAACAACCAGACCTAGAACATAAATCTAAATCCATCATTTAAATTTCTAGTAACTAACCAACCACTAACTGATCTATCAGGAGGTCACTTTGATCAATGCTGCCCTATTTTACCCAAACTCAAATTGCTTATAAACTGTTAAAGGGTGAAATTCGGTGTGGCGCTGGTTTGTGTTCATTTTTATTATTATATAAAATAAAATCAAACAAGTAACAAGAATTGAAATGTACTCAGTTTTGCCTATTTACATCTACAATCACCCGCGAGGTCAATGATGAATATAATTACATTTAATCAACCTATATATAAGAGTTGCTATAAGAAAAAAAATAAGTAATACACTGCTACTACGCACGGTACTTAAACTGTGTAATTTGTGCCATCAAATATTTTAATAAGCATGAAAAAAAATAACATTAATTTAAGAGTTTTAATATTTAAAATTATTAACAACACGAAATACAGTTCCCTAACTTAGGCATAAATATATGTATTTCTTAACTAGTACATGGATACATAATAACCTAATTACGAATAATGATTTCGTTTTTCCGCGGCCATTTTATTTTACACTGGAAAAGTTTACTTACAATATTAAAAGCATTTTCAGTTTGCGTTTTAATTACAGTAACATGCGACGTGAACGCGTGACACAGTATATTATACATGACTTCATCCTTCATACCTGCCTTCATAACGCTAATTATGGAATAGTTCGTAATTCATAATTAGCAATCGATGGTATTCATGGCGGAGGTGACATCAAGGGGCTTATTTTTTAAGAAACATTGCGTTTTATACATCTAAGTATCAATTACTAAGTGATCATTTATTATCTTTACATATAAAATGCTTTGTACTGAATGACTGACTGACGGATCAATGCACAGCCTAAACCGCTGACCGTAGAGACCTGAAACTTGGAGGGGATGTTCTTTGTGAGCGTAGGCATCCGATAAGAAAGAATTTTTCGGAATTCTACCCCTAAGGGAATGAAAAACGGAGGCAAAGTTTGTATGGGATGACAGTATTTGCGCAGGCAAAGTCACGGGGATTTGCTCGTCAAGTATATAATATTATGTTACTTAGGTAACATAAAACAAACTGCGCTGATTTATAACGAATCTTTTAATATAAAATATCGAATATTTTCATATAGTATTTAACATTTTTTTAAAGATGTTTGGCCCACCCATTTTAAACTGTTTGCATCATATTTGGTTTGGTTCAAAAATATCGATATTATAAAATTCACTATACCCTCATAAAATTCCAATATATTAAAACATGCGTACAATAATATCAGTAATCGGGTTAGAATCTAAAATCCGACTTGAAATATCTAACAATCTTTTAAGGGATGAAAATTACTCTTTTTCTTAAATTTATGTAATACTATTCTAAAGATAAAATCTACCCAATGATAACAAAGATTTTTTAAAACAGTTTTAAAACAAGCAAAAATATAGCGATTTTTTAAAGCTATGTAATTCAATAAACCTGAGAACCACCTTTTTTAGTCACTCAAAAGCGAAAGTCAATGACGGCGAAGTAACATCTGGTACCAAAACGCCAGTAACTTCCCAAACCCCTACCCATTTATACACATGCCAACATATGATTGAATGTATGCATGTACGTATTTTGCGATGTCAATCACACGATTGACTACCTCCAAATGACCAAATCGGCGGGTGACAGCGCGTATTTTGGATAAACCACTACTGAATCCAGTAACCTAATTGTGGGCGGACAAAACAACACCTCTGTTGTTAAGTGGATTCCCTAATCAATTTAAATCCCGTTTTCCGGGACGTGTTTTTTATTTACATTCCTTTTGAACGCTTTTTATTTTTTCGCTTGGGTGTTTAGATGTGTTTTTATAATAGGTTTTTGTTACGTTGCTCTTAATGAAAAAGTGAATACTAGTCATCCGTTTAATTGAAGCATATATTGAAAATCGATAATGTTGAATCGAATTAAATTTCTGAAGAACTTCTTCATGGAGTTGTGCATTTTTACGTACTATGAAATAGCACAGTAATTCTCAGAGGGCTGTATTCAGAGGGACAGCTTATGTTTTGTCGATGAAAATAATTAATGTAATACATAAAAGTAATATATATAATAAAGATCGATGTATTACCCAGAAATTGTTTCTCAATTATAGATATCTGTAACGTATCAACAATAGGTACTTATGGGTGATGGCGACAACGGTAAATAGGTCGATCGTACGCCCCACAATGAATATTTATGTGTTAAGCGAACTTAATATTTGGATATCGTATACTCATATTCCGTTCTCCAGCCAGCGATATTCCCCGAAAATATATTGGCAATTACAAAGGCTACGTGTTTGTCTATACTGATGGAAAGATAACTAGTTTCGCTCTATATACACCCGAAATAAATTGCCATCTTACGTGCGACATATTAGTTACTCTCGTCAACAAAATGCACGCTACGAGTAGGTATCTTTGTGAAGGAATATTCGCAAAAATGTCCACTCAGTAAAAGCTAATGTAGATACGGCTTGTAAAAATGCAGTGAAATTTTACAGATACAGGAATTATTCTTCTAGTTTCGTCTCTTTGAAATGTTTCAGAGGATTTTCAAAGCGAAATGGCAGAATATTAAGTAACAGAAATAACTGTTAGAATATTTATATCGCATGAGAGATAGCAATTAGATATAGCAACGTATATTGTCTTCAGGTTAGATAGACAGATAGACAATAAGTCTGACTGTCTGTCTCTGCTATCTGTTTTTGATTACAAATGTCTTTAGACGGCAAGGACCACTTACTATCAGGAAGAATGCTACTTTTTTTTTATTGTGTAAAGGTAGCAAACGAACATCCACCAGTCCACCTGATGGTAAGTGGTCACTGCCGCCCATGGACATCAGTAATCATCCCCAAGTACAATTAAATCATACCTAAGTTTGATCACAGATGCGTTGCTACCCCTGAGGACTAAGATGTTCGCCTCGCGTTTAAGTATAGCCGGCAACCACGCCTCTCCATACCGAAACACAATAAATTGCTTCACGAAGGATTATGAGGGTGGCGGTGGTACCTCCCCGGTCGAACTACACGAGTTCTTAAATGATTAGTAAAAAATGAAGATTCGGAACATGTGCCTGGTTTATGTTTTAAGATACCTAGGTATACAGCTGGCAAGGTTTTCAAGTGCGATCTCCAAGCTCATGCGGGCTCTGAATTGAGGCATGGACGTTCGGTCAGATTATATTCGTGCATCGACGTGCTTTTGTCAGAGCGATTCAAAGGTGGCTACCCGTAAGTGGGTCAGCTCACATTCCTGAAAGGCATATTCTATTATACTCCTGTGTATCATCCTTTCGTGTGCTATCAGCTTTGTTCGTCTTCGATCAATCCGGTTTAAAGGACTATATATGACTTTACTTTGAACGTAACTGTATTGATATGTGCCTAAAATGTCCTTTGAATGAATGTGTATGAAGCTACGCTACAAACTTAAGATAGTGGATGTGTAAATGGTGTAATTTTGCCGCGCAGCTGTTGATTATAAGCGATTAGTGTATTGGTGAAAAAGACGTAACAAGCATTTTTTAAATTCTTGGTACATATACCGTTATATAAGGACAACATTGTAAGTAGAGACTTCAACAATAATTATTCTATGCACTGAAGTGTGTGCTCTTTGAGAACAATCCATGGCATTCGATGTTTGCGCAGGCAATCCAAAACGCCAGTGCCCCACTAAGAACGTCTATAGAGAAAACGTGACCGGCCTTACGGAATAATTCCCTCACAACATCGGCATTAATAAGCGATGTAATTTAGCCTTCACGTTTATAGAGGCATTAGGTTTCCTGTACCGTCTTTATCTTCGTTGTGTGGTTTCGTAATGTGACAGTATGGGAATATAGTGTTTACAGCGTTCACGCTGAATGAATATACTAACGACGGCTATAGAAATTTAGGAAAGCAGTCTCAGGCCTTTAGTTTACTGCGCGCATTAATGTAGATGGAGACGGTAAAAGCAGGTACCTACTTAAGGCGCAGCTTACAAAATGAAACATGTAATGATGCAAGGATACTGACTCGCAGTTCACCATAAACTTTTATTGCAATGAACCCTAATGATCTTACTATACAGAGTTGGTTTTCTGTTAGAAAATTTTACAGATTTTTGTTAAGGATAAAGCGCAATAGGTATGAATATTAAGTAGTTATTAAACAAAGCAGCAAAAAACTATACAAGCCGTACGAACGGGACAATTAGCTTGCAAACAGTGGAATGAGAGCGAGGAATACCAAAAATGTGCCCTATAAACATTCCACAATAGTACCATTCCACGGCAACCGTAAACACTTAATCGCGAGGCGGAATTGCCAGCACAAATGCAAATTGAATGCCTGTAAAACATTTTGGCGAAAACAATCACGCTAGGATGGCCGTCAAAACAAATGGCGGGTGAAAAATTCGGTGAAATATAAACAAAAGCTTGTTTGGTAGCTTGTCGCGGGGGAGGTGAGGCTCATTTCGACAGGCGGATAAGTGCGGGCGTAATCTCTGCTTGGCTCGTGTAAATGCAAATTGTCCTATAAAGCCCTCGGTCCTCGTTCGGGACCCCTCTCCCCGACGCCCCTTCTCTTAATGAAGCAGCTCCTCGGACGTTGACGTTCGTCATCTCAAGCGCGGTTAGCTGTACAAAATTAGAGTTTCCCCGAAATTGGTTTACCTATGTAACCACTTCCCCTAACGATTATTCGATGGTTCGCTCTAGCTGCCATTGATAAATTGCTTATTGTAATGGTTGAAGCTGCGTTATCTAATTCATTAAGTTTGATGGTTTATTAGGTTGTTTGTAATAAATACTTGGTTGCGTAACTTAGGGTTGACAATATGTATTCGTTTTGAAGACTTGAAAGCTTTAAGTATTTTAATAATCGTTTAGGAATGTGTGGACTATTTATGAGTTATTATATTACGAATATTTTTCATGTGTTATAAAATACTCGTATAAATAATTATAGATCCTCTTGTGTATAAAAGGATAGTTTTGTAGAAAATCTTTACGTTGATTAATTAATGACTAGAATTGAAGAGTTGTTTTACAAGAGCAATATTTGTAAAAGGTTAGCCTTTGCAATTTATAAAATAGCTTTGATAATTATTTATTTTACTCCTACGTACATAATTAAGATCTGACTTACATTTTCAACGAAAGTTACAACCCACTTAATTTGCGAAATTTATTTATACAAATATGTAATAGCTAATTTTCGATGCACATAGAGCTGTAGCTAATCGGATAATGTTTTCAGGCAATGGTGCTTTGATATAACTTCAAATTACTTTCGTTTGATCGGGTAATTTCCTCAGAATAGAAATAAATTTATTTCATGTAGACCAAATTGAAGCGGTCTTCGTAGAAATCTCTTTCGCAAATTCAATTACTGAACAAAATAATGAAAATAATATATTTTTCTTTGTGGTGCAAAATAACAATAAAATTCCAACACAATCTAGATAGGATTTACTTCGCTATAAATAAATAATCGCTGTGAATGATAAATCGTGGTTAATAATAGTTTCCTTCGCTGATTGTGATTAATAGGCTGTACTAATAGGTGCGGGATAAATACACTTTCATATTTATTCCGTCCTCACGAGTGCCTAACGCTTATCGTTGTTCAAAAGGAATTATTTATGGATGACAGAAAAAAATACTATTTTATTATAAGTTAAGGTACCAGAAGCACATTACATTGTAGCAGGTGCAATATAAGATCTGGTCTGATCCGGTGATGATCTTAAAATATCTGGTAATGGTAAAAATCATATTACCACATATAAGTAGTGAATTTGTTGCAATGATACATAACCGGGTGTAACTTAATGTTTTAACTTTAAAGTTTAGAACTGGAGAGTCACGTTAATATAGATTAACATATTTTTGTAGGGAATAGTAGATGTTTAATATAATTACTTCATGTTTAAATAAAATACGTAGGTATAGAGTTTTGCGTTAACGATTCCGTATTTTATATTTTGTTTAAAAAATAATACCGTGAGTTTTGCGAGAATATGTTTCGTAATGTTAAGAATAATCGCCCTTATTATTTATTGTAAAATAAAGGAGACTGAAACTAAAAGCAGATTATGACACTAATAGTGCATACTATTTCAATGTTGTTTTTTCATTAAATTTCATCATTATAATATTTAATTTTATTCAAGAACACAATAAAGAGAGAATATTGTTAAAGAACTGTTTTATGCGGCGCTCAGAACAAAGATAAATGAATCAGCAATTTTAATGAAACAATTGTTCACTATAATGATCAGTATTAATAACGGAATAATATGCACTTGCATAATGAAGGAGAGTACTTCAAACAAACTGGGTCACATATTTGTTTTATGTGATGTTTAGAAATTTGCAAAATACGTAAAGTGATGTATTGTTCCATGTATGTAGGTTAGTAGAATAAAGCTTCACTCAGAAATTATAAAACACACGTCATGTAAGCAGATTTATTTAGCGTAAATATAGTAGCGTACATTACATACACAAATTATTATTCGTACAGGAACTCAGGAGAATTTAACATATATTATACAACTCATATTATTATGAAAATTTGGAGCACAGTTGAAATATATGAAGAATTACGGGTAATTAGAACATTGTGAGAGTGTGAAAAATGTGATATTTGCCAGGTGGCAGAACTCATGTAGTTCGACCGGGGAGGTACCACCGCCACCGTCATAATCCTCCGCAAAGCAATTTATTGTGTTTCGGTATGGAGAGGCGTGGTTGCCGGCTATACTTAAACACGAGGCGAACATCTTAGTCCT
>DWNR01001134.1:0-16072 GCA_018250455.1 Polygonus leo
GCACCGACATCAAAATTTTAAATTATTTTATACTTTTTAGTGCATTTTGAAGTCGGTTTTATTTTTGTTTAAAAATTGTTATAGGTAAAACCTTCAAAGCTAGTAATACGTATGGAGGTGGTACTTTAACTTGCAAAGCCTACGCAAGGAGTTCACTGCCTGTTACGACTCACATGACCATAAACAGATATATAAAATGACGTGTATAAAACTTAATGTATAAATCTGGTCAGTAGTTGTTGTATATTTAAATGTAAATTAATACAAATCGACAATGTTGAGTGCAAATACAACAACAAAATCACTTTTAAAGTATAATGACAGTCCGTCGACGACATTTCTGCAAGTTAAATGTGTCAAGTAAATTGTATGCGGCGTCGAATGCTAATAAATCATGTTTAATGCTTCATAACAATGTCAAGTGCGTTTTTGACTAAATTTCGCCCATCTTTTATGCATTTGGCTATTCATGAATAAGTAATAAAGATTACTGACAATATTTTGCAATAAAGCTGCCTAGTAAGGTGTGCTAAATGATGAGAAAATCCGGCTTAGTTGCACTAAGTAAACGTAAATAGTAACTTATAGGTATTAAATGTTTGAGTTTAGAAATTTTACGAGTTACATACGTCTGGGCATCATACAGACAAAAACAAAATACTAATTGTATAAATGAGTAGGTAAAATAGGACGCTGACGTTGTTCTGGCCGTAACGTTAAATTTCCAATAAACATATCGCGGTCATTAGTAGAAATAAAATATAGCCTGTTTTATTTTAAGTTGAACTAAGGTACATATCTGCGCGGAATTTCATTACAATCAATCCGGTAGTTCTGGAAATAATCCCGGATAAACATCGTGACATAGATTTTTATATATAAAGATTAATTATCGCATAGTTTAGGTATTATTTATTATAGTATAGGTAGTATTTTATACATGCGTATCACTATTTTATTAATGCCATTCATTCTGCCATTGTCTTTTTATGTTTAACACACTGTAATAAAATAACTGACTTTATCGCACCATCATTGTCAGACAATACAAGGATACAAAGTCAAAAGTGTTAGCAACAGACGAATAAATATTAATCCAACATAAGTTTATGAAAGTAATGGATTAAACAAGGAAGAAAAGAAGAAAAAATACGATTGCAATGATTCGTAAAAATGTCTAAAATAACATTCATATTTCAAGAAAAGTGCGTGGGAATCGCAAGGAATATTCATTATTGGAATTGCTTCTGCATCATTTCCCAAATTCGTCGAAATTGAGTTTCCTGGAAGTTTTTCTCTTTATGTTTACCGATAACGCTCCGTTTTTCCTTATTTCATTTTCGCCTAATCGCATTTTCTCGAAATAAGATGTATTAAAAGTTACCCAAATATTGTGTTACTGATCTTTCTTTTATTGGACAGGTGAGCTGTAGACTTGAAGAAAGATGGGAGATAGAAAGTAGCTGTATTTCGAATACCCAGGTTCTCAAACAGTTAAAATGACAATTATATATTGTTCTTTTGATTTTGAGAGTATAGACGATTGTAGATTGAAAATACTTATCGAATTGACTCGACAATAATCTAAGCCAAGAAATCTCCAAATCTCAATAAGTAACTACTACACTAAATATAAATGTAATGTCTTAAAACTTTCACCTACAAGTCATGCATTAAACCTATTTGTCTTATTAGGTACTCTGTTTATTAATTCAGCGCGAAGAAGGCATTATAGATCTTTAATTTACTATTTTATTATACGTACATACAACATGACTGTATGCCCATTTGCTATAAACCTGTCATTGTATTATCCATGCTACATAATCACATATTAACCAATCCAATTGATATCGTCACGCTATCGACAATTCTTGAATCATAACAAAGCAGTTCGCTCATCACGTTACGACACTTTACATCTATTAAATGGTCCATGACTTCATGATTGTTTATTCTTCGTGTTTGTTAATACGTCGTCAAATAGCTGTTTTTCTTCTATGTTTTGTGGTGTGTTGATGTATCAATTTATATTTGCGTGTGTTTAATCGTCAATCGCGATTAATTGATTTTTAATTGTTCCCCACACCTGGGCACTGGACTCCTCTCGCACTGTGTTTTAGTCCATAGTCCATCGCGCTGGCCAAGTGCGAATTAATGAACTTCATACACACAAGTTATCTCAGGTGTATAGGATTTCTGATGATGTTTTCTCTAACAGAAAAACAAGTGCCAAGTTAAATTTTAATATTCACGTAACTTTTAAAAATCAGAGATGCTTGTGATGTCTAACCCGTACCACCCGTTGAGAGATCGAATTCTTAACCTATCACTGAAAGCAATAAATTGATTAACTTAATTCTGTTTTATCAGGTTCATAACCATCCGTAAAACAATTCTTGTTTTTCGGTTGGAGAGGTGAGGTTTTCGGACATGTTTAAACACGAGGCGAACATCTCAGTCCTCAAGGGTAGTAATGCATCTGTAGTCGACCTCAATTCCTTTTTTGGATTTATTGCATATGTCTGTAAGAGGCACTGACCACTTAGTCATACCCTTCACATATGGAGACTACGATTTATATTTCTGAATTAATGAAATTAATATGCTTTACGGTATTTTTAATAAATTTGTGACTCAACAAAAATATAGTGCATTTATATCCTGCATAATAAAATGTATTGTAAAAATGCAAACTTAGATGTGGAAAATTGTAGGCATTTTTCCAACGAATAATAAAGACTTGCGTAGCCATAAAACCTTAGCTTGGAACTACAGAACTATCTTCATAAAAGAAACATCATTTTGCTTAGAAATAATCTGTGTTACTTAATGTTATTTAGCTTTCCAGATACGAAATAACGAGAATTCGAAGCGTAGCACTGATAGGACAGGACTTTATATCTAAAGTCGGTTAAACGAAGTTCACACAAACGGTCACCGCGTGTGGTATACCGTAGATTAAGCAGTGGATTAAACCCTTATCTTGCCCTGCGGCCAACGACCGGCACCGATTGAGATAAACTTACTTTACTAAGTTAATGTGTTTTACTTTCAACTGTAGAAAGATTTACTTAGCATATTTTATCGCTCGCTAGTTCTTCGTTAAAATAGTGCAGTGAATCATATGTATGTTTTCTTTTCATTTATTTTTTAGGGAAAATGAGAAAAATATGGGAGTGAAAATTTTATATACGCGCGTAAAGTCACACGGAAATGATATATTTATTTTGTTTTCTTAGTAATTTTGACTTTGCCATAGACAAGTGGTCGGATTCGCTATTGCAAAATAATTTTGACGAATTGTTGAATTTATAAATTTTGACGTAAATGACAAAATTATTTATCCTACCTTTCAGAAAAAGCATGTCTGCATAAATGGTATATATCTTGTTAAGTACCCCTGACAAGTTTGTAAAAGAATTTCAATAATTATTATGATAATTTGTTTGAAACAACAAATAAACCCATCTATTATATATAATCAACTAGGATTAACCCTATATATGTGGGACTAGTGGGTGTATCTATGTAGGTGACTTGGGTGTATCTAGACTCCGTTAAAAAATTACTAATCTATAAGTTAGATAGGTATTCTGCGGTCATCGTACCATCACATGCAATCAATCGTGACAACTCATTCATTGTTTATGAATGAGTAGGTTGTGGTTTACAAGTAATTTGTGTTTATTTTCCTGCTTTGCCCTAACATGGTTTACTATACAATCTAATAAAAGAAGAAAACCCATACACATTAAGGGAATAAGTCTTTTAATTAAGACTAAATCGATATCTCGATATTTTTTCGGGTTGTTTTCGGATTTGGAGAGCTGGCTACATTTAGAAACGAATGTCTTAGTCCTTAGGTATAGCAACACATTTGTGGTCAACTGCAGGCCCGATACAGTATTTGGGGGTGATTACAAACGTCCAGGTGCAGCAGTAACCACTTAATCAGGTGGAATGCAAGTTCGTTTGCTACTTTTATAAAAAGAAGTTTGTACGTTATCTCTTGCACAGGTTGAAATAAAGTGAGGTAAAATGTGAAAAGTAAATCCTCCCTCCTTCAAAGTAAATCATTATTCGTAGTGAATTCTCGATTAAAAATAAAGATGAAATCTTTTCAAAGAGCCTTCCTAGGATTGAAAGTGCATGGGCAGTCGAGTTGATCTTAAAAACTACTGAATCGATTCAAACCATTTTTCGCATATATACGAGAACGTCCAGGTATATTTTTTTAAAAGGGAATATTCAAATAAAACGACTGATGACAAGTATAAGCATAGTACGGCAAGACGACATGCATAATACTTTTATTATACGTAGGTTTTTAATTTTCTCTTTATTACAAACAGTCTAAAAAGAGTTACAAAGGCATTATTCCTGAAAAGGTTATTAAAAGCGTGCAACATTGTTTGTTTACGTAGTTTGCTGGCGCAGCTTTCCTCGCCGTAATAGAATGAAAATATCACTTTTACGGCAAAATTTACTTTAGCTCTCTCCCAGACTCTTTACGTAGCCACGTTTAAAAGGTTACTTACATCGTACCTACATAATTGAATGAAAGAAGATAACAACCAGCAGTAATATAAATGACGGATAAACAAGTATATAAATTAATACAAAAACAGGTAAAATAGCACTTCTTAAAAATACGTTAAAAGGAGTCAGGATTTTTCAATGTTACTGACGAAAATCATCAAACTAATATGCTACAAACGCTTATTAAACTTAAGAACAGAGGCTATCATAGAAAGTTGCCGTCTGTAGGTGGAACTGAAAGCGTATGTAGTCCACTGTTTCGTAAGTTGTCAATATCGGCCAATACATTTGTGTCAGTCCAAGGACTATAATATATTAGTGCAAATATGAGTAGAAGTTGAGTTTATTTTTAATGCTGAGATGGTAGTCACTTGTAAGATAGAACTTGTAAAGTTCGAATGGGGAGGCACAACCGTCCCCCTCATAATCCTCATGAAGCAATCCTTGTGTTACGGTATACATATTCACAAGCTCTTAGTCTTCAGGACAAAAGATCTGTTGCCAACCTCAGGATTCAATCAATCATGTGCTTGGGGTTGATTTCAAATGTTCACTAACAGCAGTGACCAATTACCATCAGGTGGACTGCTCTCGTTTGCTACATTGAACAAGTATTTTACAGCTATTCCTGTACTTGTTACAGAATTCTTCCGGAAGCTGCTACAGCTGTCGCGTGAAGAGTTCCACGCCATGTTCAAACGCACATACGGCATCATATACGAACAGCATTCGTATGTCTTCGAGCAGCTCTTCGAACAGCTGGAGAGGTGAGTTACAGCGTAAAATAAAATACATTTTTTTACCCTTTTTCCTATTTTTTTCTTTGTAGAATCCTCAAACCAGTTATCCTCAGTCCTTCTGAGAATAAATGATTCTAGCATGGATGTGTTGAGTTTTAAATAGGATAGTTTGCGCACAATATTCACCTATAACTTTTACTAACTTTAACTATAACAATTAAGGAATAATTATACTGTTTACTGTCTATTTAGATCATTTGCTATTCAACTAGTACGTATATAGGTATTTTGAAATTTTACAACCTGACGATTTCAATTTGCTTCTGTCTTAGTGTGAGACTATTAGTGTAAAATGTGCTATAAATATGTGTTTTACAGGTACTACGCACGCGGCGACACAAATTTCGATGTGATGATGGACAGCTTCTTCAGCATCTTGTACCAGAAAATGTTCACAGTCCTCAACTCACAATATAACTTTGATGAAAAGTAAGTGATTTTTCATTTTCATAGCGTAGTGAATGAAATGTTCTCACGCACGGAATCCTGGTTCCAATCCTGAGCACTCTTCTTTGTGAGCTGAAATTTAAACACCACTTGCTTTTCGTCGAAAACATCGTGACGAAACCTACACTACCTAAGAGATAGTTAAAATGTGAAGGCTAGTAATTCTGACTAAAGTCTAAAATCTTGTCGTTGTGAGAGAAATCCTCTAACCTGCAGTGGAAAAATAATGGCTTCTAATGAACATACTCAAAACTTTAAGCCCGCTTAAGATCTACGACCTGCCAAAGAAAATACCTACCCTATGTCTATAATTGTACCCAAATATCGGAAAAGCATTATACTCTTCAGTATAGGTAAAAAAACTACATCAAGAATGCATGTTACAAGCAATGATTGTTCTATTGTTCACTGTGACAGTTCCCACCGTGGAACAGTTTAAAGTGCAGGACATAAAGCCAATCACACTGTTAACGCTAATGTGTGATGAGTTGTTTGTACAAGTTTGTGGCACGCGATTCTTGAAGGGAGGGTTCATTAAATGTTACGTGCCTTAAGTGCCCTTAAAGCTGCTATTCCACTGGCGGTTTTCGAGCGATTTCCGAACGTTAGCGATTCGCCGGCAACTATGCAGCAACAACATCAAGTTCAAGCGACGTTCTTGCCGCGTTTCTTCGACGTTCGCATAGCGTTTACAACTTGTATTGTACAAGTTTGTGTTGTACATGTTTGTGGCATGCGATTCTTGAGGGTTCATTAAATGTTACGTTCTTTTTAGTGGTTTAAAGGCGTTCAATCACTGGCGTTTTTCGTACGATTTTCTAGCATCAATGGGAAAATGCTAGATATTCGCCAGTGAGATAACGGCCTAATGGTCTTTGCCATTTAATACCACACCGTGATCGATGTAATTGTGGGAGGAGACCCGTGTCCAGCAGTGACAATAATGGGTTTTGATGATAATAATAATGATGAACCAAAGTTTCTTTGATTGACTTTGTATGAATAAGTATGGTTAGGCTACCATCGACCCACCATCTTATTTCTCAAGAGTACTTATTTCGATCATAAATATAAATTTTATTCTGGAGGTTTGTTAGTATTTTTCAAAATGTAAAATATTACATAAGTGGGTGACCACTCACTCATCACGGCGGCATCAGATGGACTGCATGACCTTTGCCACTTCGGTATTACAAAAAATGAGAATTTATGGTTGTACATTCTTATTCTTTAGAAGTAAGGGACAGAAACATTAAAGGTTCAAATGATGAAGAAATAATAAATCTTAATCCTTAAACTGTAAAAGCAATGTACCTACTTAGTCTTAGGTTTTACTTCAAACCTTGGCTAAGCCGGCGGGTCGTCGACCCTGATTACGCTGCGTTAGCACTTTTAAAGACCTCTTTGACATGCAGATGTATACTCACGATGCTAAATATCACTCTTATTTTATAAAGTAGTATAATTATGAATGAAGTGGACGCTGTTACTGTGGGATATGTGGTAAGGAGTATTTTCTGTACCTACCTTGAATTTGATGAAAAAAATATGATGGATTAATTTTGATATCAGTTTTCTATAAAATTAACGATTTAAGTAACTTATAGGTACAATTTCAACCGCGGTACCACCTTTAAGCGAGGCAAACTTCTTCGTGTACTTTAATAATGGATTTATGGTCCACCTTTACGACTTTTAATCGTATATTGGGCTGATTGTATAGGTTGAACTATACTTTGTAGGATAGATTTTTGCAATTGAACTTCTCACTCCGGCGATCCAAAGGGTGCCTTCTGTGATGTTAATTACATACTAGCTAGGCGACCAAGGTGTTGTTAAATGAAACCTGGCTAGATCCATTTATCGTTCCCGAAACCCCCAGGATACTAAATTTCATGAAAATCGCTGGATCCGTTTCCGAGACTCAGATTATATAATTCAGATTATCGTTTAAAGGTATTAGATACGCAGTGAAAAGGACGTAGTCCTTTTTGTATCGAATTGAAGTCTAGGAGTCTTGTGTGTACTACAGTATTGTATTATACTCGTGGTAACATACAACATATCGACCAGACTAACTCGTACGGTGGTCCAAATCCAATCGAAGTCCTATTACGACTTACGAGTACATTAATCTATAGATTTGTCTATTGTATGGGAGACCGTTGACAAATCGACAGTTAGAGACCGCAGCTCCGCAGCACCTGCCGCTTCCGACAAATGGATTCAGACGCAGGTGCCATTGGTCGCTGACACTGACATATATTTTGTTAATATTTGACAGTTAACACAGCTGTTGTGTAATGTATAAAAAACAATGAAGCATTTATAAATCTTCGGTTTACTTCTGTAACAGTTTATTTTTTATATTATAATTGGTTTTACCTATATTATTTATTAGAAGTTGCAACCAGACACATAGACACAGTCGATACGAGATGCATTACTTCTTTCGGGAAAAAATAAATTATTTTAAGGGCACCTGCACGTATCAATGCATATTTGATATTTTGTCTCAATAAATAGTATTTGGAATGTAAGGGAGTATCTACTATGAAGTCACATTAGGTACTCAAAGACTTAAGACACTCCTGTGTGTATAAAAATACAAAGATTTCAGGCTATATCTCGTTTGTCAGCAGTAGTAAAAGATTTTTACAACTTACTATATTAAGCAAGTCAAAGAAAGATGATAAAATATCCGGGGTAAAAATGCAGATAACTATGACAATAAAACAATTTTGATTTTGAATCACGAGGCAAAATCAATAGCAGTATGGACATTCTACTTGCCTGGATTTCTAACATAAAAACTAAATGAGCTAAGTGTAAGTATATAATTCGACCTAAGTTCAGATTGTCCCGACTTAATCAACTAAAAGGGTTAACTGTATCTCATCCCCTTAAATTCAGATTTTCGCCTGCAATTTCAATGCAAAACTGCCAAATACAAGTAACATTTCTGTTGCACTTCGTACGCAAATAGTGCAGTGCAAAGAAACCTCTCTAGATGCCTTTTCATCTCCGCGTGCTGAGTGCTGCGCCACTCAGCCTGATGGGAGTGGATGCCCAAAAGTGCTTTGAAGCCAACGATCGTACGATTTAATGTTATTCTTCAGGAGTTGGCTTAGTTAAATTAGAATGTTGCTTATAGTTAATGCTTATATGTTTTTTTCGAATCTTACAAGACAATTTTTCTGGTAATATAATTAGTATTTTGGAAACACGCCTCTTTATTTAGGTACATGATACATAATACAAGCATTTAATATCTGTGATTTTGTAATAATTGTAAATTTGAAACACGTCTAATATGCGGGATAAATAATGCACATTTTGTCGGTGTGGTTTATATATTTAAATCTATTACGTAATCTAATACTACCTACATGTAGATCCCTACAATGAACGTTAAATCTCAAAATAATTCATATCTATTATATTATTCCCAGAGTGCTATGACATGGGGTTTTGCTAAAAAAGGTGCGAAAAAGCTCTTCTGTAAGCTGGCCATGCATTGGCGATTCCTCTGGTATTGCTAATGTCCATGGACGACGGTAAACATTTACCATCAGGTGGCCTATCTGCATTATTGCTAGGTTAAAATATAAAATAAAATCTAGAGATTTAACGTTCATTGTAAGGATCTATGTAGATCCCTATGTATGTAAGCGTACTAATTGCTCTTCTCAAAAAACAATATCATCCAATAATTATTTTCATCAAATTATCATTCAAAGGAATTAACCCTATTTACAGCGAGTATTAGGATCGCAAATTGTGTGAAAAAATACCTTTGTTACCATGACGCGACTTTCTGGACCGCGCGAGATCAATAATGCCATTTGTCATCAACGTACGCAATTGTAGGTCGAATTCCAAAGCGATAAGAACGCAAATAGCATGCACAATGGCAGATGTAATCAGGGCGCATTAGACGTATGAAGTAGAAATCACGTGTTAATGCGACACGAGAGCTTAGCACGCAAATGTGATAATTATGGTTTAGTGCCTCTTTGCGGTTTCATTGACATTAGAGAAAAACTTAGAATAAAAAAATAGAAGTCGCTTTTATGTAAAAGGAGCGTATGAATATGCCGTCGATGTTGTCTGTGAAAAAACTTAAGATAGGACTCTTTGAGATAAACCTTATATACATTATATGCAATGACATTTATAAATAAAAAAATATTCCGCCTTTATTCCACTCCTTGTTTTTGTTTTTAAATACAGTGATATATTAAAATAAGTTACTTTTACCTTTTTATATTCTAAGAGAAAATCAAAGTGTTTGACCCTAACCATTTCTATCACTCTTAACCTTACTTCAGGTAGAAAACGTTGCCGAATCAGCATCCAAAAAGAAACAAATCAAATCAAATCAAAATTAATTTATTCAAAGTTGGTTCCTTTAGAACTCTTTTTGAACATTACGATTATTATGAGTTACTCTGTATATTTTTATTCTAAGGTGAAACTTTTTATATGACACACTCGGAGGTGGTCCTTAGGTAACAGTCCGTAATTTTTTCACCTGACTATTAAACTTGCATTTTGATATTTTTATTCATATGTTATGATTTGATATGACTTGATTTGATATGCTTTATTTTTAAACGTCATCATCATCACAACCCATTATGTTCTTACTGCTGGGCACGGGTCTCATCACAGAATGATTGAGTCTGCCGGCTGGCCAAGTGCAAATTGGTAGACTACTAGAAAAACTTTTAAAGGTACACCGCCTTGAGATTTTTCGTAAAAATTTTTGGTTTGCTTTCTTTACATATTTTTCCTTCGCCAAGAAGCAAGTGACAGTTAAATATTAAAACGCACGTAATTTTGAAAAATCAAAGCCTGTCGAACCTTGGAACTCAGCTTTGGATACGTAATTTAGTGTTTAAGTTATACACTACTTTTACAGGAATAATAATACGCCATAACTTCTTCCAGATACCTGAAATGCGTGAGCGAGCACATGCGCGACATCCAGCCCTTCGAGGACGTGCCAGCCAAGCTGTCGGTACAGCTGAGGCGGGCCTTCGTGGCCACGCGCACCTTCCACAAGGCGCTGCGCTCCGGCGCCGACGTGGTCAGGAACATGATGCAGGTACGTGGTAGATTGAGTAGACTGCTATTATAGATGCAATTACGAACGTGCAATCCACGTAAGGGTAAGTAGTCACTGCCGCCCATGGACATCAATAATCATCCCCAAGTACGATTGAATCATACCTGAATTTGATCATGGATGCGTTACAACGCCTGAGAACTAAGATGTTCGCCTCGTATATAAGTATAGCCGGCAACCACGTCTCTTCAAACCGAAACACAACAATTATTTCACGGAGGATTATGAGGGTGGCGGTGGTACCTCCCCGGTCGAACTAAATGAATTCTAACACCTGGCGATGGTACCTGGCGATGATTACAACACAACAAGACGCGAATATGTTATGATATGCTTCGCGACTGACATACGTAGGTACAAAACATTCAGTCAAGTTAAATCCTCGTTCCGTTTTGACGCTAAAACATCAAATACATACAAAGCATCTTCCCTTGGTATCCAAACAACCAGACTGCGCTACCAAGAACAACGTTGACAAATATTTACATGGCAAACGCACAGGACTCAACTGTGGACTAAAATTCATTTTAGTTAGACACAAAACAGCGGGAGTTCTCTAAAAGAACAATTTGGCTAAGTGTGGCTTTTGTGAGGCAACAATAGCGTACGAAAAGACTTGTAGTGTTTAAGTTGTTCTTGTTTTAAGTCAAAACATCTGGGTTGTTTCCGAAAATCATAACTTTGCTTAGCAAACATAACTTAATAACTTAACATACGAAATAAAACTAAGAATCTGTAAGAACAAAAATAAGTAATTGTTTACTTTAAACTCTTTCTTAATTAAATGGTGTAACAAGTCGTTTTTAACGGATTCGGCATCCGCAAAATTAATCCGTATTGTTGATTGAAACATTAACACCCTCATTTCGATTCGAGGACTGCGGTAACATTTTATACCATATACCTATCACAAAAACTATTAACTAGCAATAGGTAGTATAATAAATTAGTTAAATTAAGGTACAATCAAGTTATTAAAAATAAAGTTCTTTTAATGGTTTGTGTTAGAATTTTGTGTTATTTTTTAATTTTTGCATAAAATTACATATCTTCTTTTAAATATTTTTTTACTTCAACATATTACCTTCTGTATTACATTCCATTCATATAAAAAGGTCATACGAAATATTTTTTCCTTGATAATTCATCCGCTTAAACATATTATTTGCCCATAAACAAAAATAGGTTTATGCGATATAGCAACACTGAATATTAATATCTAAACATGCATGCAGCCTCCGTTTACATATTATATGCATCGCCCATTCCCAATGCCATTCCGTTTTGGGCGAGCCACATTTAGAAACGGATCACGCTTGCCATTGTGATTTCGTTTTGGCAAGCCGTTTGGCGGCCGCGGATAGGCCAGCGTTTGCACGTCAATTTGCATCTTGATTCTGTTCGAAATATTTAAATATGTATTTGGCATATGTATAGAAAATATAGAAAAATATATGACCTGTGAAATTGCAGTATTCGGTACTTTAAATACTTCATATGAGAACCATGGTAGTTCATGCTTTGGACGTACACATTTTTTTATATTAAAAAGTAATTATAAGGCAGACGGGCATTATGATGTTGAATACTCGTAGACATAGACACCGTCGCCTTTGGACACCAAAAAGATCGTCAATGTATAGCCAGTTTTGAAGGAGAAGAAAGTTTTATAAATATTTGAAGAGATCTCATAGAGGCAATATCTCAGAAGGAAGCTCAGTCTACGGTTAAATACAAAATTTAACAGTTAAATTAAGCGCATGCTGGCAAGGGAATCAGAGTTTTCTACAGTATGGACATTTTTAATATAAAAGACCACAATATAGAAGAGAATCTTTCGTTAAGCTGACTGTCTTTCCCGGGCACAGCACGGCAAAGTAAGACTTGGCTTGGACTTTTATTAATTTTAATATTTTATGTTACAAGGAAAAGCTGAGTAACATTATACTGAGAAATATTTATTGGCTAGAAGATAGGAATATCTTAATTATAGACAACGTAACAGTATAGGCTCATAGTGTCTAATCGAGACTTAGTAGGTACTTGGTACATATTTTGTCCCATACCTACATATATTAATTTGATTTTTTGTTGAGCCTGTAATTAAATAACAAAAATTACTGGACTAACTGCTAGGTGGTAGAACTCGTATAGTTCACCGGGGAAGGTACCAAAGCCACCCATCATAATCTTGTGTCAAGCAATTATTGTGTTTAGGTTTTGAGTGGCAATCCAGCACCACTTACATATCGCGAAGCAATCGTCATCATCATCAATATCTTAGTCCTTAGGGTAGGTAGGGTAGGGTAGTGGTAAACCTCGTAGGTACGACTCAATCTTACTTGGGTTTACACTTAGATACTTTAAGGTGGTCATCATGCTCGTTTTACCTTTGCCTTAAAAAAAAAACTGGCGCCATTGGAAACAATTGGCGCTAAAATTTTGCGTAGGTACTTGTCATGAAAATTGCCTACCATATTAAGTTAGGCCTCTATTGTCTTACTAAAATGTTCTCAGTATACTCAGAACACAGTCCGATCTTAGAATATCTGTCCTTACGTGAGTCACGCTCGTACAGTGCTCCCGGCGCCCGATGACACATCCATACTAATATTGTAATAATCGTTTCAACACATGTTTTAATGCGATTTTTTGCCGCCCGACTGACCAATATCTTCTGTCTTCGTGCTGATTGTTGTTTAGGGTTGCGTAGTTTGAAAAATAAAATCGGGTTGGGAAAAAAATCTAGTGGAAGAAAATACTTACCTTGCCAGTTTGGTAAATACAATTCGGAATGGGGTCTTAAAATCGGATTTTTGTACTCTCAATTATTCTGGGTGATACCTACAAGCTGTTGGATTTTTTGCAACATTATTAATGTAATAATAATGTTGAAGTACTTACTGTATTGCGATTTTTTTTATTTCATACACATCTATTATGAATATAAATTAATATTAAACTTCGATTTTTTTACAATTTTTGACTGTAAACAGGTAATAGAATTACAATACATTACGATATTTTGTGTACAGATAATTGCTATTTTATATCGTTACGTTATTAGAACCGTTAACATTAATATTTTTATTACAAAGTTAGAAAATTTACGTAATTTACCCTATCATAATTTGATAAATATAATATGTTATACCATGTGCAGTGTGAGTGTGACCCTATAACAATTTTATAATTCGATCGTTAGTGATGTCACCGCGATTTTCATTCTAAATGCGAAGCACAACCCTACCATACAATTTTATAGCTTATATTTATAGCTTGCCCTAATGATGTCATCGTTGTTTAGTCAAGTCTTGTGCGATAACTGACTTGATTGTACTAATGGGCCAACACATTTGAGATATGATGGTTACAGGCCACAAGATGATTTAGATTATAGGCTACATCATTAATACTAGGAAATATGAGACATTTATGCCAGTGTTTGATAAGTTAATAACATTATATTTGACTAGCTGACCCGCGCAACTTCGTTAACGTTATGTAAGAGATTAGAGAGAGTGGGTGAAATTTTCCCCGTTTTTGCAACATTTTTTGCTTTTAATTATTATACTTATTTATTGGACTCATTCTTCTACCCACTTCAAAAAAGGAGGTGCTTATTTTTACCTGATTTTCAAGTCACAACTCGTCGAACACAACACACACTCGTCGAACACTAGTCGAAATTTCTCATAATTATAAAAAATATATAATTATAAAAAAAATAACAAAATTATAAAAAAAATATAATTTTAAAAATCGCGGCGTCCCTGTTAGCTTGCCGCCCGGGGCCATGGCCCCCCCAGCACCCACCACGCTACGCCACTGCTAATATTGTAACCGTATCACTAAAAATCCTATTACAGCTCAAAATATTTGTCTTTTTGGGCCTATTTTGGCCCGTTGTGAACTTACTGAAGTTATTTTTATTGGATAGTTTTTATCGCGGATGTTGAAGGAGGCTTTTAAAGAATATAGAAGAAAATACCTCAAAGTAGTCAATAAGGATATTTCAATTATTTAAAGTAACAGTATTAAAAGTAGTATAAAGTAAAATTATAACATGACTAACTAATAGTATAAAACATGACGTATTTGTTATTTCGTTGCGTGTTTTTTCTGAGTATCTTGTTTACCAGTTCGTTATGAGAAAACGAAAGACGTACATATATCTCCAGTGAACTCTTCTTGTAAACAGGAAAATATTGTTTTTTACATATCTACTTTTACGTGCCTCTCAAACATATTTAATATTGCTCTGGTTTTTATTAAGAGACTAAATTGTATCCTTATGTTTGTAGACTGGAATAATAAATAACGTGATAATTGATTAAATGATTAATTGTAATGAACATCAAACATAGTTCTATGTAGGGCTGTTACTAACACTATAGGCTTATTGGTTTGAAATGAAAAAAAATATTATATTAGTGTTATTATAACTCGATTATACCGTTTCTATACCTCATTCATGTTCATGAATCCTAAGTTATACCGTTTATATCGCATCTTTGATAACTTTCATACATTGATGCCTTTACAGTCTATCCATTGACTATTTACTTATTCCTCTTACCTTCTAAGTCTTACTTTAATTTGTAAGTCTAAGTATTTACTTTAATTTGTAGACTCGAAAAAACGTTTTGTCCTTTAAAAAATCGACAACAACGTCGCCTATTGTTACAAAACTTACATACTTATTATGTATGTCGCTTAAGTAATTTAGTATAGCATGGACACAACATCTTGATATGGGATTTATTACATCATCACCACATCCCATTATTGAGCACGGGTGTCTTACAGATTTTTAAATATTGCCATTATTTCTCAGGTGGGCGTGAGCCAGGAGTGCGTGACAGCGTGGGCGCGGCTGCGGTTCTGCGGCGCGTGCGCTGGCGAGCAGCCGCCCGCCTGCAGCAGATACTGCCACAACGTGGTGCGCGGCTGCCTACCCGCGCACTCCGACCTGTCCGAGCAGTGGGACGCTTATGTTGGTGAGTGGTGCTTCTAGATGTTTCTACATCTGTGTTTCTGTGTATGGTGTATGTGTGGCCCCAGCCTGCAGCAGGTACTGCCACAACGTGGTGCGCGGCTGCCTACCCGCGCACTCCGACCTGTCCGAGCAGTGGGACGCTTATGTTGGTGA
>DWNR01001135.1:0-16071 GCA_018250455.1 Polygonus leo
CTTCACGGAGGATTATGAGGGTGGCGGTGGTACCTCCCCGGTCGAACTACATGAGTTCTACCACCTGGCAAAAGTTAACATGGTCGTAATGAAATTGTAACATAGCCATAATAACTATTTATTCAAAGTTCGAAAACTGTTTTTGTTGTTATGCTGTTTTGTTGTTTACTTATTTGTAAAATCAGAATAACCTGGATCAAGTACTTCCTTCCACGGAACTGACCAAGGGTTATGTCGGGCTCGAACTGATTGAAGTCTAAGACGTTAGCTTCATGTGTAAGTATAACCGGCAACCACGTATCACAAAGACACAATAAATTTATTCATGGAGGATTATGAGCAATAGAATATTTCGTTCTAGTAGCTGCAACCGATTCACCGTTGATAAATGTATGAATTCTCTTCCTCAAGCTCTCTGTTCTATAAACAAAGTTAGTTATGAGAACTGATTATTTCTTGTAAATGTGTACCGACATTTATCTTCGGCTCAAACACTTTATTGGGACGAAACTTACTTTATGAGGCAGGGATTATTTGGATTGTAGATTCTGATGTAAACAATTCTTGGAACATTATTGATGTAATAATGTAATACTGGTATTCAAGTTATACATATAAAACACAGAACTTTAAAGTCATTCTAATGTGAGTAGGTCTGTCACACGATTTTATTACCTTCATTATTACCAGTTATGGTAGCTATAGTAATACACATTGTACTAAAATATCAAATGTATTCTTGTTACGGTTCACAGAGATTTAGTACTGCAGCAGACTGACTTTAGAACCTCAATACTAAGGTTCGGTTAACACTCTTTAGATTCGAAACCGTAAAACTTAAACTAAAAAAAAAGAAAATTATTCTAATACTTAATTTTTGTATAAATTGTTTTAGTACGCCGGTTTAAAATTGACCCTTTTAATTTTATATATTTAAATAAAGCTGAGGCCTTATCAGTACATTACAAGTACCGACATTACAAGTAACTGAATATAACCCAAAATACTCCACTAAGCCTACTTTCGACGTTGAAATTTACCTTAAGCACACAAACTTAATCGGGAGCCATCACACACAAACCAAATATTATTGACATCTCCGTCCATTGTGTTCACGCATTTGTGTGATAAAAAATCAAATGCTTAACACCTCACTGCCTACCGTTATCTTGTTTGCTTGATAAAGTATTGGTAAAGCTTATCGGCTTGTTGGTTCTATTTAGAAATTATTTTTAGTAGGTTAAATGGCGCCGTAAGGGCTTCGATAATTTCTCTTTAATGGTAAATAATGTATTAACGTAATATATAAACAAGTCTTTTATCCGTATAAAGGTAGCAAACGAGCATGCAGTCCATGATAAAAAGTGTATAAAACAAAAGCACATGGAAAAAAAAATAGGTATCAAATTTCAGTCTCTTTTATCATTTTGTTTAATTTAAACTGACTAAATTTTCTGAGTAATACCTGTAATACCTTGTAAAGTCAGTATTGTAATTATATCATGTAACACAAACATGTTAAGGTATATTTATAAGTCCTAAGTATTATTTCGATTGAAATTAAATATGTCACAAAATCTTGTTTAAAACTTAATGAAACTTACTTCAAAGGTCAATGTTATTCAATTTTACTCCCTTTAATTTAATATACCGTGCGCCACGTACGAAAATCGTGTCTCAAGGAGTAAACTCCAAACAAGAAACTTTCATGCGAAGACTCTATATTAACTCAAAGCGGGTATCCGAAGTGACAACGTCAATTTTTGTTGCGCAAACTGGGGCTGCCTTAGGCGTCCATTCATTAGTTGGCCAATTACGTACTACAAAATGGCGGATGATTACAGCTTACTGCGCCGGAGGCTGCCCATTCAGCAGATGCCACTCGTTCTTTGTTCAACGGGAATTTCTTGTGAAATCCGGAATTTGGACGAAACATGAGAGTTTGGGGCAGATGGTGTCGCCTTTCGTGTCACGATTGATTGGTTATTCGTCGTTTAAGGGGACTGACCGCTTGAAGCGCTGGGAACGGTATATTTTTGAAGCAGTGTATGAGAATGTATGTTTTTTTTTTATTGTACTAAGGTAGCAAACGAGCATGCAGTCCACCTGATGGTAAATGGTCACTGCCGCTCAAGAACATCAGTAGTCATCATAAGCACAATTAAATCATACCTAAGTTTGACCACAGATGCGTTGCTACCCACAAGGTCTAGGATGATCGCCTCGTGCATAAGTATAGCCGGCAACCACGCCTCTCCAAACCAAAACACAACAATTGCTTCACGGAGGATTATGAGGGTGGCGGTGGTACCTCCCCGGTTGAACTGTAGGTTGAAAGCCGCTTACTATAACTAAACCTAATATATTAAAACTAAACCTAACGATATGGCAAACGGGCTACTTGATGGCAAGTAGCCGCTGCCGCCTATGGATAATTTCCACCACCTGAGGGATTGCAAATGCGACACTAAATTTGGTGGAGACTTTTCACACCGTTTTTGAAGAACCCCATGTCATGTTCTATAGATCTGGAAATTAATAATAATACTATGCGCTTACTATATTAAATAAAAAGCATATCCAAATCTACCAGTTCCAATTAATGTACCAAATTTTTTATGCAGGTGAAGAAGCAAACTAATATATAGTAGCTGAAAGTAAGGAAGTGGTCATAGGCCGCCGTGATCACAAATCACTGAGTAATCAAGTGACTGAATGTTTGTTAACTATCTTAATACGAAAAGTTAATTTAATAAATACTAGAGTATTTGCTAACCATTGCTGAAAGCGAGATAGTAGCCTCGTGTACTATATTACTGGTTATTCTGAGACCCGCATTCTTTAGAACTGCGGTCTATGAGAATACGAGCTCCAAATTTTAAGCGGGAAATATTAAAAGACGATCAGACATGTTCAATTAATTATTTATAGTCACCGTTATGAGAGCGAGAGCTAGTAATAATTAGTATTATCATAAATGTTAGTTCTCTTTGGAGTTGGTTAGAAGTTGTTAACTATATATATATATAAAAGGCAAAATTGATTAACTGACTGACATATCAACGTACAGCCGTCCTTTCATGATCTAAGTGAGCACTAACAAAGGGGGTAGAATTTTTGAAATTCTACCCCCAAAGGTTTTTCTACTTCTATGCGGACGAAGTCGCTGGTAAAAGCTAGTGTATTATATTACTTGTTAAGAGTACTGTGGACTACAGGAACCCAAGCTCTAAAGTTTAAGCGGGTATGTTTAGAGACGATCAGTCATGATCAGTCCATCATTTACGTTAACATTATGAGAGCGAATCTAATAGTCCGAAATATGTATGCCGATGCGGCAGTGCATCTGTAACGATGTTTGAACGACGTAGGAATTATTTCGTTTTTCAGGCATTTACTATGAGCATCTAGTGTAGTCAAGACAAGTGAAGCTACTGTTCTTCATAGTATGTAGAGTTGGCTATAGTCAATAATGTTATAAACAGTAGATCTATATATAACTGATGCTCAGTTATGATTTATGCGATAATGATAGAAATCCTCATGACATTCGTTTGCATCACACGTTCGACATACATTTCATCCAAAATTAAGTGTAGAAGACAGATATCTATTGTATATATCATTGGTTATAACTCCCTCCCTCATAATCCTCCGTGAAGCAATTTTTGTTTCGGTTTGGAGAGGGTGGTTGCCGGCTAACACGACACACGAGGCGAACATTTTAGACTTCAGGGGTAACAACACATCTGAGATCAAACTTAGGTATGATTTATTTATTGGGCGGCAGTAACCACTTACCTGGTGAACTTCACGCTCGTTCGCTACCTTTATACGATAAAAAAAAACTTGATGTAAAAAATTAAAGTAACAAAAATTTACTAGATCTCTATATTTAGTAATACAATCATTTCACACACAAAATAATAACTGCATTATAATATCAATTATCCTCATTAATATAATGACTTGGATGATGATTTTCGGATTGAATCGTTAATGTTAAAACCAAGTTTAACCAAGAATTACATTAATGTTAAAACCAAGTGTTGAAGCTGTAAACTGAGTTAACTGTCAATTATAATTTCGTACAATTGTATAAAGCATAAAATGATAATGTTAATATGTAATTAAATAATCGGCTAAATGCGTACTCGCAAATCAGGCCTTTCAGGCGTCAGCATTCGTACTATCGTGCAGTGTTTTATTCATGGTTACTTTTTTCATTTTTATAATGTAAAGATAGTAAAATAGTTTTTTTTATTTTTATTGTGTAAAGGTAGCAATCGAGCATGCAGTCCACCTGATGGTAAGTGGCCACTGCCGCCCATGGACATCAGTAAGCAGATGCGTTGCTACCCCTGAGGACTAAGATGTTCGCCTAGCGTTTAAGTATAGCCGGCAACCAAGCCTCTCCATACCGAAACACAATAAATTGCTTCACGGGGGATTATGAGGGTGGCGGTGGTACCTCCCCAGTCGAACTACATGAGTTCTACCACCTAGTAAAGTTTGCAGGACACCTGATGGTAAGTGTTCACTGCCGCCCATGGACGTAAGTAATCATCCCCAAGTAAAATTAAATTGTACTTGAGCTTGGCCACAGACGAGTTGCATTTTCCGAGGACTAAGATGTTCGCCTCGAGTGTAAGTTCAGTCGGCAACAACGCCTCTTCAAACCGAAACGCAAGAATTTCTTCACGAAGGATTATATAAAACCCAGTTGATCCTAGGTACCGCCATTATGAGGCGCAATGA
Organism: Polygonus leo; assembly: GCA_018250455.1. NCBI lineage: Eukaryota > Metazoa > Arthropoda > Insecta > Lepidoptera > Hesperiidae > Polygonus > Polygonus leo. The sequence continues at coordinate 4,759 of DWNR01001135.1, forward strand.
TACCCAGCTTGACATTCAACCACATAAAAGCACTACTAAAAATTACCACCAATATTAATGATAATTCGATCTGATATTGTACCTACCTACAATTTTCTACCCTTAAAAAATATTTTCCACTTCAGTACCATGTAGACAAATATGTATCCATTTACAGTTATAACTTTTTGATCAATTTATTAATTAGTAAGAAAAGACTAATAAATAAAATGACATGACACTTGTAACGCTACTTTTACGCAATGGACACGAGTGTGCGAGGTACGATGTTCTTATAGCAAACTGGTTTATTTCGGTTTTACTTATTGTATGTTTTACACTACTACAAACGCAAGAACTAGAACTATAGCTACACTATAACTAATGCTGTACGTAAATATAATCCAGGTTGGGTACAATTTCTCACAATCACAAGTAAACCAGTACAAAACCCAGTTGATCCTACGTACCGTCGTTATGACGCGCAATGATACCCAGCTTGACATTCGACGACATAAAAGCACTACCAAACGGTTCCACCCAGTTCTTGGTTTTGGTTGAAGTGAATTACTACCAGCGATTTAGATACAAGTGTTAGCGGCATAAGGTTTTTTTTCTCGGAAACCATTAGATATTTGGAATTTAGTGTCAGGTTTTTTAAGAGTTTGTATTTAAATTTACTCTATAATTATGGGTAAAAACTAAAAAAAAAACCTGGAAAAAAAACGTCGATGATGCGAAATTTCTCTTGTGTATGGGTAATTTATTAACGTTAGAAATAACTTGTTCTTGAAGTTATTAAGTCAAATCAACTATTTTACAAGTATTTTTAAAGCTCAAGTATTTTTTTCCCCAACGATCTCCCAAACAACTATAACAGATCGAATTCTACATAATAGATCGATTCAAACATAGTATAATAAATATAATTTTTATCATACTATGTTTGAATTATTCTTTAACTTAAACGAATTAAATTTTAAAATCTACTATAGGTAGAACCCATTATTTTGATTTAAGTCTCACCCACATGTAAGCTAAATTGATCTGTTTAATAAGTAGAAGTTTTACACTAAAAATCTGACATAAATCCAGCACGTTTTTGTACAATTTTAGTTGTTTAGTAACTAAAAGTTTCATGTAAACCGCTTTTCTCTCAAAAATTGTACCAGGCTAACAGCAGTAATAAAGAAGTGGTCTGCCTGCAGCTATTGTTGATCTCCACGGAACAGGTTCGGACATAAAGTAGATAAGGACATAACGTGAACGCTTAACTTACAAGGAATAGTTGTTTTGAAGAATTTTGGACCCGGAACACTGTTCTAGTATGATAATTTTAAACTACAATCTTCACATGATTATGGTTAGCTACTGTATTTCTTCTAACATAAAATTCAAGAAGGAGACAAGATTTTATATGGTTTGTGACTGCTGAGTTTTATTTACCATTTCATAATAAATGATAAATTTGGATTTAAATTTTGGCTAATAAATGGATGTCTTGTTCTAAGTAAGAACAATAATAGTTCATTATGTAGCATTTTATATTGCAACACATAATTGGGAAATTTAATGTATATCTTATTGTAGTGTATGTCTTATTATATCAAAAAAAAGTAAAGAATTTCTTATATTGCTTCTCCCAAGTTATTTGTGACTATTTTATACTTATTTAAAATGAATTAATAATAGTGCCTTTTTTTCATTTAAAGGTTGTGTACGTTACTTCATTTACTTGGTGCTGGTAAATAGCCATTGCCCCATAAATTTATAATTAACCCCAAGTATCGAATCGTACCTGAGACCTGACCACAGATGTGTTGCTACCGTTCAGTACGTTACCGTGTGTAACGGTTGGTCATCAACCACGCTTTACTATAATATTCTTTCTCTTATATTACCTAAATGTTTTAATCTATTAACAGAATTCCCATACAATTCGTATGAAAGACCAAGACATGTCACTCAATTATCACATACAAAGAACGGCATGTTTACCTAATGAGGTTCATCTCATTGAGAGGCGATATTAAAAACAAACAATACTTTTATTTCCATCATAAACTAATTCCCACACACCCACTGACAGAATTGAGGCACATTTATTTTTACAACCATCTTATGGCCAATAAAACTACTGTTTTATAGAGGACATTACAAAGTCGCTATGGTATAGCGTAAATGCGTGTAACTCCCACATACAACAGTGTTCTAGACGATAGGATCAAATATCCTATTGGAACAAGGTACCGCTTTGCAGATTAAAATCCGTTCTGTTTCAACCACTTGTACGACTGAGATGCATAAACGATAAAGAAAGGATCAGTGCAACTGTTAGCTTTTGCCGCTAGAGGCGCCACTTTTCACGCATGTCAAGGAAACTTCAAGAAAACGTCGAGGAATCAGGATTGTACATTAAGAAAAGGGATTCACAGGTTATAATGTAAAGTGACTTGGCTGCAGTGTTTTTGTTTGCCAACTTAGCCCACGTTAGTTAACTAACTTTTGACATACGTAATGTAGTGTATTTTTCCTGTTTTATGATCTCTATCTATAATGGCGCGAAGATACTATGATATGTCATTATAATAATGAGGGCAAGTATCATAGCCAAATCCGCTTGATAAAATTATTTGCACAGCCGGGAAAACCGCACGAGAAAATTCTACATACTAATATAAATGTGCTTAAAAACTACTGAAGTTACACACAGACTTAAGAATTATGTGGTACCACTATGCAATACCTATTATTACTGTAGATAATTTCAATGTCATTTTTAAATTGAACGCTACAGATCACAGATTGACAATAAAAAAATAAGAGAGAAAAGATCGACGAGTAAAAGAAAACGAACGCGTTCGCTTGTATCGTGTAGTGAAACAAGTGGCTATCCCGATCTGTTTTACTAAAATAATTTACGTGGTTTTATTACGAGACAGTTTTACACAATGGTACAAGGGACAAATTGGTGTGATGTGTAAGGCGATAAACGGTAATGTACCGGGATCGTCTGTACGACGTTAGATACGACCTCACAAGGTAGGTTATTGTTATAGGACATAGAAATAGTTTTAAGCTTAGAATATTGTTGCAATAAAATGCTTGTTATTAAGTCTCTATGTCACTTTCTCGTTCTGACGACTTAACGAGATATAATTTTTTTAAAGAATACATTTTTTAGTACATAGTAAAACCATTACTGTTTGGTCGCTTAAATTTCTTATTTTGAATGCAAAGAGAGATTTATTAATTGTATTTGAAGATGGATCTCAAAGAGACTATAATGCTGCTTAAACCAACGATTATAAGATAATTCAGTAAAGAAAGCGAAAGTACGCACGCTTACCCTTATATCTCTTTCAAGACTACAATAACAATTTATTACAAAGAGCTATTATATTATAGCAGACGCCTAAGGCATTACCCAAGTATGCTTAAAGAAAATGTACAATGAGAGTCACTAAATTGGATTATAATGACCCAATTGCTTTTACTTTTTGATACGCAATAGATGTCTCTCATTATGCGCGTGCATAATTTGTTCGCAACCGCTCATTCAGTCGATGAGGGCAAAATTATCGGTTGCTTTGTACAAGCGTCGTTCGTGTAATTATAACGCTCGCTTTCGAGCTGTAAAGAAAAGGTCACTGGGCTTCTGGTAAATGACTTGCCGTATCAACACCTAATAGACTTAGTAAAGGTAAATAAATAACCTGATTTTCGGTGAAGGAAAACATCGTGACGAAACCTGCACACCTTACCCAGCGCAGTCATTTTGAGAGGAGACCTGTGTCCAACAGAGGGTTAATAATGGGCTGCGATGATGAACAAACATCATCTCATATCGTCATCAGATGATGATTAGAATAGAAATAGAAATAGAATAATGTAACAGTACATTTTTATAGGTAGAGTTTTCGTCTAACTTTTTCCCTTATAGTTACTTTCACTGTGGTATTGTCGTAACTCATTCACACTTATAGTAGCTAGCAAAAATAAACGACTAAGCATTGTGAGGCAAGCTACCACAGCGTCCAAAACATATATGATAGCCACGATCACTCTGTCGAAGAAGTCCAAATAAACGGGACTATTTCTCTTAATACAAATGTGCTGAAAATACGGCGCCGAACGTTCGACCGAGTACACTCGCAGTGGTTTTAAATGGCGTATGACACGAAACTATATGCCATGGAGTAGCACCGCTCGTACCACAACCGAATTATCGGCGCAGCAGATATGTCATCACGCGAAATCGCAAATTCTTTCTTCGCTTGTTGTCATACCATTTGCACTGGAATAAATGAAAACCTCATGTTTTAGTATCAAAAAACAAGCGAGAAAGAAGACTCCTATCAATTTCCTCTAAAACATATATTATTGTTAAACCAAAAGAGTAATTACAAGTAATTGATGAGCTTCAGACCGGAGTTCCGCGGAAAGTTAACAAGTTTATTCGCTTGAAAGTGAAATGATACGGTTGAAATGGTAAATTTGCACCTAATTGTAGACTGTCGTTTGAATGGAAATGAAGAAATTTTAAATTGAAGTAATGTAGTGCAATTAGTGACTAAAATTATAAAATGTACTAGTCATATCATTAGGTTCATTACGTATTACTTAGACGTAACCTTTACAAATTAGCCCGAAGGTAATCATAATTTACTCTTACGTTACACTTGTGACGATGTTGGTGATGTTTTTTTTATTGTGTAATGGACATAAGTAGTCATCCCCAAGTACGATTGACCCAAGGTCGTCCACAAATGCGTTACTACCCTTAAAGACTAAGTCGCCTCGTTTGTAAGTATAGTCGGCAACCATGCCTCTACAAATCGGAACACAATAAATTGATTCACGGAGGATTATGAGGGTAGCAATGGTACCTCCCCGGTTGAACAACATGTGTTCTACCACTTGAAGCGCAATGAAGTAGTTTAAAATTGAAGAAATATCTTTAATCCACCATTGGATTAAGTTATTTTGTTCATATCAGTGGTATGCTTTTATAAATATATCCACACTTCGATGCAGTTTGCCCCAGAAGGAAAATTAATATCCTTGTAATTATAACACAAATATTTCTAGATGATGATGAAAAGCGATGTCTTTTAAATTGATAAAAGTAATTTGAAGTTGAAACAATTTATAATATTTTTTCTGTTAAAATAATTAAACGTTTTACTCATATAAATAATGAATAGGTATGCCAACCCAGTACAAATTCTCTCATAATTATGACTCTGAAATTTCACACAGCAGCAGTTTTACATGAGCAGTTCGATCGAAGGGGGGCTTATAAATTTAATCTATCAGAAAGTGATAAATAAAATGTTTTATTAAGACTCTATATTGTTGCTTACTCCAAGTTTTCGCTTCAAAAGCACTCATCCACTACGTAGTACAAAACAGATGAATAGTAAGTCAAACAGAATTAATTGTGAAGTATCATTCAATGGAGTGTTTAGCAACGATGAGATCTTTTAGGTCAACGATGTTTGTAAATAGACTAGACTTTGTAGGTCTCAGATCTATACTTGATGCAATATCGTAACGTTCGTTCATTAGTCTGACTTAATTACTTTTTTAATGAGAATGAGACACGGATTGAAGCTACATATTTTTTCTCTAATTATTTTACTTTGACGTGTTCAAAGACTTAAAAATTGTGTAAGATTCGCTGGAATTAAAAAAAAGAAACTTTGATTACTACGCCCAAATGTGAATTAATAGACTTGTGATAGGTACTTCATCGAAAGAATGTGTTTGTTCTTCGCGATTGCGAATGTTTTGACCGAAAACCAAGTGATATTTTTTTAGCTTCTATAGTTCAGGCATGAATCACTAATAGTACGAAGTTACTGCCAACTATGGGTACTTCATGTCAACCTGATATAGTACAGAAGTCCTACTTTAGATGGTCCACGGATCAATTTCACGCTTGCACTTCACTATTACGTTTGAGAACTGAGATGACAGTCTCTTGTATAAAGACAACCTGCTGGTGCCGCACTTATTTGCCTGAAATAATTATGATGATAATGGGTATGAAGAACAAACCGCAGTAATTCGCAGACAACTTCAAAAAATCAAAGATTTGAAAAAAAAAAGACGCTCCGTTCCGTTCCGGTGCTCTATGACATGGGTTCTTCAAAAAAGGCGCGAAAAGAGCCTGCGATGCATTGGTGGTTGCTCTGGTGGTGCTGTAAATGTGCGACGGAGACTATCTTATCGCCGGTCTGCCTTATCGCTAGGTTTGGATATAAAAAAATGCATATAGGCCTATAATTTGAACCGGTATTTTAACCATTCCACCGCAGGTTCAAATGCTATTAAACGTAAACAAATCTCATAACTCATAAACAAACCGCGTTATACAATCTCATTGCAACTTGTGACAATTCGCGAACGATCAATGAGTTTTACATAACGAACCGAAGTAGTGAGATTTGCATAACATTGCGTTTTATTGTCTTCCTGTAAATTATTGCATTGTTCAACTAGTTTAGTGTTGTTAGTTTGTGCAATATTTGCTAGAATTGCTTGCAAATGTAATTAAATGTACTTTGTTAATGTTGCTGCATGTATGTTTCTATACAATATTTATTTTTAAATCGGACGAAATGTTCTTAATTTACAATTATATAAAATACACTTATGTTATTCGTGTGAAATTGCAACTTGCACTTTGCTGATTTTTTTTGTTTAAATTGTATTCTATTGGAGTGGAGTCCTACCTGTGAACGACAATAGATGAGAAGTAGCGTTTGGTTTAATTATCCATCTATCCCTAAATGGTAGCTAACATTGGTAAGTAGGGCGTAAGTACAGCATATACTGATATAGCAAGTATAACTCCCCGACATAAAAAGTCGCATTTTTGATCGATTGTTTTTGACATGTGGGTTACTGCTGATTTTTACAACCGACTTTGAAAAAAGAAGAAAAATCTCATTGCGTCTTTATTTATATACAAACGTAATTTGATTTAAAACGACCTAACTATCGTCAACGTAATAAATCGTATGTACAGATTTAATCAATTGTCGTACTGAATAACTTTATAGTAATATCTAAGCCCCCAACCTTTAGTCACATACAAAGTAGGACCCAAACTTGATCGGCGAAATATTTATGCTAATATTATAAACTAAATGTCAGTTACGACGTAATCCCATACGAAATTCATAATGTATTGCATGAATGTATGAGGTATTCTGATTGATGTAGTAACAGTGCTCTATTAAATTTGTCTCAGTACAAAATCACGTTTTGCGCAACTGATCACCATAAGATATTACACTACGTACTAGCGTACACCATTCGATTGAAACAAGTGTATTGATAAGCTATTTTAAACTCTATTTTGTGAACGTTGAGGTTGAAATTTGAATGAATGAAAATGATTTTTCTATTCCGTCCATCGGCACCGCAGTCCTCAAAATCCGATGGAAGCAGATAAAAGTGCAAACGTTAATTGATAAAATTCCTTTAACTGACAAGGATATCAATTATCGTACTGCAATTCCCGACGAGAATTCTTGACGGGGAATTTTTATCGTAGCCGATAGGAATTTTTGTCGATACTGAGTACACCGTTTCGTAGATATTTTATCGATGCAAGTAGAATTTCGTTTGTGGCAAGAAACTTTTGATTAAGTTTTTTCTGAACAATTAATAAAAGTGCGTGTATGTCACTTAAAACATGCAGTGTTTTATGTACTTAACTATTCAATATAAAACTTTTTCTAAAAAATGTGATTAAGTATTTTCTATAAATTTACTTATATTTATTATGAGGTGGCGGTATTTCCCCGGTCGAACTACACGAGTTCTACCACCTATCAATTTACCAGGTTGTGTCTTAGAGATGCTGAAGAATTGCTTACAGTATAAATATAAACAATATATTATGTTTCAGCTCAAAATACACTATTCTTGTGTCAATACGAAAAACCATGAAATCGTAAGTACTGACCACATAATTCCAATTATACGGGTATCAGAAACTACAAAACAAAAACAATACGCATTGTTGCAACGGGTGCACCTTCCGTATGATATCGCATTCATTAATTCAAGCTTTAATTAATCACATTTAATATTTCTCCGCGAGCAGCTGTAATAAACGAGCTTTTTAATCATCGTATGCCGTATCGCTCACTGCTTTATTTGTTGCAAAGATTTAATTACAAATAGATATGACAACGCGTTTTTGCAGTTAAACTTCTCAAGTTAAAGGCATTATGAGTTATGCTTTATTGAAATTTAAGTTTATAATTTTTAACATAGTTTTGTCTTTAAAATTATGGGAAGGAATATTACAGGCAAGATAAAAAAAATAAAACAACTTTTTGTTACGCCAAATAAGTATAACTTCTTATTCTCAACTTATGAGGAGCTAACAGTAAGTACACACAGTTTATTTTTCAATTGTTTTAAAATAGCGTGTAGTAAGTATTTATAATTATTCATTTGATAATACCCAATGCCACTTTATTTTTCCTTTTTTTGGATATTTGTAACATCTCATACAATCTGAGACTTTTAAATATATTATAACCTGTTAGAGAATCAAACTGGTGTAGTATTCTAAAAAGTTACTGATTTTTATATTTTTCATCATTATTTCCCCACAAACTTATCCCCGCAAATAAGAAACAACCATTTGTCGTAAAGGATTACAAGAATCCTGCAACATTTTGTAGGGCACTTCTATTTGATATGTGATCTGTGTATTGTTGCAGTCCCTTGATAATTGTTAACTGAGCCGGTGTGTTTAAATTCCATAATCTGTAACCCGTGAAATATGATGCGACGATATCTGGAATCAGGATTATCTGTATATTATCCTGTTAACGATACAATACATATTTAATTTAAACATTAAACAAGCTCGCTTAGTTACTGAAAATGTGCTCGTGGTATAATATCATAATATCATAAATGCGTATATTTGTCGGTTTGTTATGTTTCACCTGTTAATTACTCAATCGATCATCAAGATATTTTATATATACATATTAGATTTATTATATAGATTTAAGAGTTTCATTATATTGTCAATGATATGTAAAAAGTCATAGAGTACGTACATATTATCCAGAAAATTGTCTTCGAGAGAGAGAGAAAATATAATTCGAATTAGCCGCGGAAGGAAACTAGTTGACCATAAAGAAAACAAAAATACAGTAATAATGAAAAAAAAAATTAGTGCATTATTATTTGAAATTAAGGATACAAAATTAAATATGTACCTACAACGTAATTGTAATAACCATTTCTTTACGTTGGGCATCAAACAAAAGAACAATATTTGTCTTCCAGTCTATATGTTATATATGAACCAGTATATTAGGTAATTTTATAAAATGCTGACCATTCTGACAAGCGCATGAACGTCCTTGCATGGAAATACAAGGGTAAAGGGTAAACTAGGCGGTAAAATTTAAATTATCTGGGAACTTCATATAATAATAAAACCATATAAACTACAATAACTATTTAGAATACAATTCATATCGTATCAAACCGAGTACTAGAACAACAAGAGCTTAAGGATGTTCAGTCCTAACGACCCAACGATATTTGAATACGATAAAACCATTACCATAGTTGAAGACTCGTTCGAGCCTCAAGAGTAGTTTATCAACGGTCTACTAAGTGCGTCCTTTGTCCAAGACGTCCTGCAATTTATGGATTAGGCCTTTGTTGGTCGTGTATTGATGTCCGATTGGAGATAGCTCGCGTTATAATGGATAGACGTGAGGGCTGGCTTATGATGTGTACGGTTTGTTTCATACTTATTCATAGGACTTATTTATCTCGGATTGGAATATCCATCACTTTTCTAACGATGGAGAATGTCACTTGCGTAAATGCGTTTATAAATTATAATAAATCCCAGAGAGTTATCTACCACTGGTAGAGCAAATCTGCTTATTTTTTTTATTTGCGCGGCAAATGAGTAAATGGTAATCCTCCATGTAACTTTGTGTTAATAAACCTGATCTTAGGGATCTTAGGTAGGTCAAGTTGCTGTCCACGTTTTGTATTAATATCTATCTCTTTAAATCTTGTTTTTGTTGTTTATAGTTACTTTAAAATAGATGCGATGGAGAAATCCGAGAGGCTGATATGTCATCTAATTGGTAAGAATAAAAGTAATATGGATAGCAAGTACGATTAGGAGCATAGTTCGATATAACTTCAACGTAAAATTAGTAGTATTTGTTGTTAGTGGTCTAGCGTTTTTGATTATTAAAATAATACTAAATGAAAAAAAAAAAACTACGACCCTAGAAGATATCCCATTGAATTAAGGAAAGCAGAACAGTCAAACAGCAGTCAGCAGTCTTTGAAATTATACTTTGCAAAGGCGATGAGAAAAATGTTTACGTTATTTTAAGTAATACTTTTAATGGCTAGCTATACTGAATTATCAAATGCAAAGCGCTTTATTATTTATAAATGCAAGTAAAACAAATTAATAGCACAGGCCGTCTTCGCGAGCTTAAATTGCATAGCGTTTTCCATATTAGTATTACTAAGTAGAGGTATTCCATAATCCATATGCGTGTACGAGTATGTGCGACTCGCACACAGTCGGGAATTACAAAGCATCAGATATTTTGAAATCGAAAATGTCTTCCGCTAGTACATGTTTGGATTTATGGCAATGCTTGCTCTTAGTTCATTTATGGACAGCGCACACTGTAGACATTTTAATGACCTAAATAGCCGAAAATTATAACTGATTTTTATGTTATCCTAGTACTTAAAAATACTTTCATGATTTCAGTCATTTCGATGTACATTGTTTATTTTCTCAAAATTCACAAAAAATATTTATAATGTCAAAAAGTGAAAAAGTAGTAATAACATCCTTTCAGGAGCTGTAGATATCAAAACTATTTCTAATATACTTTAGTTCTATTCATATCTATGCTTAATTTTTCTAAAAAAAAGTATTATTTTTTGTACATTTGTTCGTTTTAAGTTTGCAACAATTTTTTTTTTCCGAAATGTGATTCCCGCTATATTTTTCTGTTTTTCTATTTTATAACCAAAAATATCAGTAAAACAACTATGCATCAATTAGTATCCTTTATTTTTTTGAATTAGCTCTTCTAATTTGTGAATCCGTTCTAAATTTTCCTTTATTTTTCTGTACATTTAGCTCCGATCCCAAGGAAAACGTACCCAATATGCGGCGGGCATAACAACTTGTACCTTCGACAGTTATCGCATAGTCCCGCGAACTGCTTGGGCATTGTTATCTTTTTTTACTACGCTTTTTGTGTAAGGTTCTAAATGTTTGTAATAAAACTT
>DWNR01001136.1:0-16069 GCA_018250455.1 Polygonus leo
GCCTCAATCCTTCTCATTGTGAGAGGAGACCCGTGCCCAGCAGTGGGACATTAATGGGTTGTGATGATGATGATGTTAAGAAAGTAAGCAAACCAGCCTGAATGTATACTTATTGATTACTGCTGCTGCTAGAGGGAAGTTGTAAGGAACCATAATAATAAATGTCGTAGGTAAGATTGCTAAGTGGCAACTGATGCCCACGATATCATTAGCAAATTTACATAGGACCGTACGTGTTTCGTTTTAGAAGCTTGTCAGAAATAAAGTCAACTCCCGAGGACTGAATTAACTGCCTGTTGTATGAATCGACGTCTTTGCGACCGAAACACAAATTGCTTATAAACAATTGCTACCCGGCCGAAATGTGTTTGGCAGTGGTATCGTTTCGAGCACCCCTATTAAAGATTCTGCCACAGGTAATCTATACATATGAAATCCTGAATGACTGAATGACGGATCAACACAAATTAAACAGATGATTGTAGTAAACTGAAACTTCGGGGTCTTCTAGTAAATTATACTATACAGTAAAATAAAATTAACTAAATTTCCCCCATTATTGCAGTTGGCAACCCTATCACCCGTGTAAATGAAACACAAATTGTATATTCCACGCCGTTGTCAAAGATATGATCTTCCAACGCACAGGCACTGCTTCTATGGAATATTGATCGTACATATTCAAATGTGCTCGTATCGACTGTTGCTAATCGCATTTACATTATATTGAGTGTAATTAAAGTTTATTATTCAATACATTGCCTTCACTGAAGAGGACGTTCGAACAAGACTCTTTACCATTATCGGTGAGATTGGTTTTGTTTTATATCGTGTAAGGTAGCAAATTAATATGTTGTCCATCTAATGGTAAATAGAAACAATTCTTATTGTTTTTTCTTTTCGGAGTAACGCAGTTATCGGCTAGACTTTACACGAGAGCCGATCTTAGTCCTCAGGGTTAGCAACCTGTGGACACCCTCAAGTATGATTCAATCGTATTTAGGGGTAGGGTACAATGGTCCATGATATCTGTCACCACTTACCATCAGGTGAACTATAAGCTCATTTGCAACCTTTATACTATAAAAACCCTGTCAAAATTTAAATATTTTTCTTTTTTTTAATTAACCTGTCAAATTTGTTTTTTTTTTTTCCTTTTTTTAATTAATTTTACGACTCTTTAAGTACACAGCGTTTTGGTCTTATATTTATTTGGTTTGTGTTCATATTTTATTATCATTATTCCCTGCTTTGGTTGATTCTGATTTTAAGGCCGTCGTGTACGTATCTGATTTTTGATGATTTTGATTTTGGTACCATCGCGTACCCTTCTCTGATCGCAAACCGATTTTGATTTCCCAAAACAAATATGAAAGGAGCAGCGTGAATTATTACTTGGCGAACGATTTTCCGTTGAGCGATTTGATCCCGGAAGAATTCGGAAAAATCACTTCAGCCTTTATTAAATCGTGCGTCAAAAGAACACAAACTACGGCTCGGGCGTGTGTGTAGGGTTGGCACTCGCGAGATATTTTATATATTTAGTGTTTTTTAAGAAAATGTCAGCTAGTATTGCTTAGCCTCTGGTAATTTGGGACAAAATTAATAGATCTTTAATATTGTTGCTGAATATTAGTTATGAGACTTTTTAAGCGTAACAATGTTTTTAGATTAAATCTTTTCGATTTTAAAATCCTTTTTATTACATCTTAGGAAAAGTTAGTATGACGATGGTAAGATAAGTGTAAGGTAAATGCTGCCAATGGACATTTGTAATCAACCCCAATTACGATTGAATCGTACCTAAAATTTACCAGAGATGTTACCCCTGAGGCTAAGATATTCGCCTTGGGTAAGTATAAGTAAGTATAGGTGGCATCCACTCCTTTCTAAGACTGAAACAGAATAAATTGCTTTAAATTGGTTATGAGGATATTGATGATATATCCCAAATATCTATGATATGTTCTATGATCTATAGCTGCGAGACACAACCCTAGCATGAGGCACAAGGCCTACGAGGCGCGCCGGGCGCAAATAGAACGTAATTCTCGCGCGAAAAACTAAAAGAGAAACGGGAAAATTCGAAAGGCCCCGATTTCCCTGTCCATTGTCGTTTTCTATTTTTTTTTCTTTTTCATCTTATTTAGCGCTTTGTCGGCGAGCCCTTTGAAGTCCCACCCCCTCGAAGGGGTGTTACAAATTGCGTCACGGCCGTATTTTCGCGTATACACAGCAACGCTACTATTTGTTTAAGTTTGAGCTCCAATTTCGAATATGCAATGCGTTTATGTTAATTTGTGTTTGCTCAGCTAAAATTACTGAACGGAAGATGAGGATAATTCGAGTTTTGTTTGTGATGCAGCAGTAATAGCTTCAACTGTAACGCCGAATGTCCAGGTTTGAAACCATATCACCAAATACGTATGTTACATTTTACTAAAATTATGTGCTTCAGTATCATCATTTACTACGACAATACCTTCATCCATATCAGATTCCAATTATTGTATTTCTTAACCAACACTAGTTTTGGTAGTCTTACTTCTTTTAAGATTTCTACCTCCAATTCCTAGCTTCTAACACTGACTGTCTTACTAACAACGCGTTGCTATTCGTTGTCTCCATGTCAGTCAGTGGATGGATGGGAACTGCTGTTTACATAAATAAATGAAAAAAAAAAGGAATTTTGAAAAATTTCATCTCTTAAATGTGCGAGCATATGATAATAGCTTGTTCTTATGATGCATGAATTCAAGTAGTATCGTCAATGTCTGTGGATCTACGAAAATTTAGAGTAAACTTGACGCGGCGCGTATTTGACAAGTTAGTATGTCAACAAACAGTGACGCGACGACCCCGTGTCACGTGACAACTGGGGAGACACGTAGACATTGGTAGTAACGTCGATCTATACGATCTACGAGATTTTAATTTAAAGTTGACAAATAATAGTGGATAATAATAGTGCTTCTGGAGGTAACACTTCTTATGTTAAGACAAAGGATATTTTAATTATTAGTCTTCAAGATCATACTATGTTTATTCTACAACGCATCCTGTCTAGAATCTGCCTTCAAATCCTCGTGAATTTCTAGAACTTATCAGAAAACCCGATTATTTATTGAAGAAGTCGTGGTTACCACGAAGACTTAAAAAGAGGCCTGAAACCAGTTTTAATCAGAATTTGAAAAAATACGATAGTAGGGAGAAAAAGAAATACATTGATCAATGATATTACCCTTTCATTTCATTTCTATCAGGGAATATTCATTTTCTCGTTTGCTAACTGTGCCTACTATAAAAAAATACATTAAGAATATTTTTTATCACTTAAATGATGGCTAACATTTATTTTATTTGAATTCACATAGAAAACCTGCCATTAAATAAGTGCTATTGGATCCACTCCAGGATATGTAATGTACTATCCGGTACTATACTATAAGTATCATTGAATAGAGGAGTTATTTTTATTTATTTTACTCAAAAGTCCTTATCTATACATTAGAGATAAAATGAACGTATGTAATGATTTATTTTATCAGTGCTACAATAATGGATAATGTTTTAAAGTTTTAGCCTTAGTTAAATTGATAAGATAAATCTAAATGGTTATATTATGTTTATGACATGTTTCAAAAATCAACACATGTACCTAATATAATTACATTAATTTAAAACAAACATAATTACAATCGAACATAGAAATATCAGATAAAATACAAGAATAATTAATTAATAGATACCATCAAAAATTTTTAATTCAAAATTATGAATAATACGTTTTGCCGAAGACCCACTAAACGTCAATCATAACAATAAAGAAAATCGTAAATCAAAAATTTCATTGCTCTACCCACGAGAATTTATTATAAACGATATTGTTAGAAAGAGCAAAAATGTAGAGCCGGTCATTCAGCATTGCCAAATCGTGTCGCATTTTAATAAATCATAGGTTATTCCTAAATTAATAAAACGAGACACACAGACGCATGGAAAATAAACATCGATTAAGATGTTTTAAAAACATATTATTAATTTATTTGAGACAGAGAAAGAACGACCTATACTACATTTTTATCTGGCTTACTTTGTAAGTATAGCCATACGAGGAAAACACCATGAGAAATCGGAATGTTCGAAAGACAGTTCACTGGTTTCCAAAGGAGTTTTGGTGGATTAAATTTAATAATAAAACTGGCAGTTACTGCATTACATTAAAACTAATGCTTATTTAAAAGCAAAAAACTAAATGCAAATATTTTATTACCAACATATGCAAAACACTTAATGACATAAAAATTATTTGCACCAAATGAGGATACATAAATATAACATATTATTTAGTTAACAAAATAGCCGTATGTCCCACATGTACTATAAATCTACTGTTGAGTTCTTCAAAGCAAATTTTTAAATATGCATAAAAACGTCAAACGATGAAATTGATGGCAGTATACCACACAGCGCAGAATGAATTTTAACGAATGATATATTTACAAAAGATGCTGAAACGATTTGTAAAAATAAAATGTGAGGACAAAACCGACCGGTTTTACGTATTACATATTAGCATTCAACTCGGCTTTTCATTCCATCACAGAAACTGCAATTTCGCTATGATAACAAACATAAAGGAATGCCAAGAGTAAAATCGTGTTTTGTTTGTGTTTCGTTTCGAACAATTAACTGACACAAAAGTGACCATACAATGGGAACAACGGAAAATGACTCCCAAGAAATAAAACATCATCATTTCATATTTTGGGCGAAATTTTGGGAGAAACTGTCGAAAGAGAAATTACGTTACTATTATGCATGCTCATTCCAAACAGGATCTAGATTTATGACTATTAAAATTACAAATAGCCCGAACCGTCCCAGTTTCGACTCTCGAACAGACTTAAAAAGTTAAAAACGTCAGATGAGAACAAAGTCGCATCTCAACGGAGGACGGTTACGAGCTCTTAGATTTTATGGACGCATAATAAAAACCGAAACTGGGAAGCTTTTTTTAGATTAAACTATTCAACATTAATTTTATAGGAAAGTCAGAGTTGATGGGCCACAGTAAAGAAGTCGTTAAACGCTTTAGGAATAATAAGTAGTTATCATTCTTTATTAGCAATGCGCTAAGTGAATTATGTTCACGGGGATTATCATAGATTTTAATTTGATTAAAGCCATTGATTAGAATTTACAACGTTAATGCATATCTATTTTCACAATAATGTAAGAACGGAAAATAAGCACTAATTACTTAAGTGCATTACATGGACACTTAACAATTGAACATAAAACAATGGTGAATTAATGTTTTGTAAAAGGTTAATATTGGGGGTTTTACAAGGACCTATTATTAGCCCGATATTATCAAATGCCATGACAAGCAGGAATAAAAAATCAAAATGATATCCACATCCCTGTTTCGATCTCGGATCACTCGTTTAATTTACTAATTGATCATTATTCTTCCACATAACGACCCAATTAGGTCCAATCAATCCCTGGTACAACATTTAACATTGTGGATACATCATATATTATGTATATGAAAGAGCGTAGGAATTTACAGCCGTTGAACCTAATGGCTATAGGAAAACTTGATCTCTGTGAACTGGTTAAATGGGAAACAGTTTTTATATCGGAGTTACTACCGATAAATTAAACTTCGAAATGCTTTCTATAAATATTCAGTGGTAATTTGAGCGTTGGGTGCTGTGAATTGATGTTTTGAGGAACTAATGGTTAAATTATGTTTGATGAGATACTTTAATATGAAGCGTTTCAACGCCGATTGGTTAGGTAATTATTTTTCAAGTTTTTATCCATTTACGGTCGATTCCAGTAATGAGAATCGAAATAGTATTTTTATTGGGACTCATTTATGATATGCTTCAGATATTTATAGTAAATATCTTGTTTAAGAAGCTTTCTTTTGTTAATTACTTGAATTATGAATTAAATTACATCTGAAGAGCCGAATCATTATCATTATTACATAACACTGCATTTCGATATACTTGTAACCTCAAACTGTTTCAATCAGGAGCTCTCAGACGCTGGTTAAGACTACAGAGTAGGTTAAAAACAGGTTAATATAAGAATAATTTTTGAGAACTCTGAAAAGTAACCTGACCCAAACCAAAACTTATTTAATATTTTAATTATCTATTTCAATTTATGTTAAAGAAAGTTACGATTAATTCCGATACTTAATAACTTCAAAATTCGAAGAAAACATTCAATCTAAAACCTCATAAGTTACAAATATTCGAACGCCAAATGCAAAATATCATTTAGCTCATCCATTTTGCTCACCTCAAAATGGTGATATGATAATAAAACACGGGCTATGCACACGTCGACGCTCTCATAAATCTGTTCTTTCAAGACCATTCCGTTTTGTGGAACTAGTAGTTCGTGCTATGAATTTCACAGAATCGTTAGACGGTAAAATTGTAAACTAATTTTGAGTCAAGCTGTTCTTTTTCTGTAAAAAGAAGCAAACAGCGATATAATTGCACAAAATACTAATATTATTGAAACCAAGATTTTCGTTTGTATTCCTCTGAGAATATTATAACTATCAATCTTTACTGTCTCTTTTTTAAAATATACCACAAAACATGCTCGTTGGTCACGAAAAGTTATTGCCTCGTATCCGATTTTACGCCCGTTTATTCCACCATCGTTGATCGTACTAGCTTCAAGAATAGCCTAATTCGTCTGCCCAGCAATTTCAGCGCCTATATCTCCGTCTATTTTCATTTTATTGAACGCCAAAACTGTTCTACGATCTCATAGGTCTGCGGCGCGCGTATTTCGGACTCTTTGATCTCGCCGCCCGCTTTAATGAGGCGGGGCGTGTAGACGGCAACTAGTTCGAATTGTGTTTGTGCCTACTGTCTAGCTTGTAACGATTTGTTCGCCTTTTTCGATATTGCTCCCAATTTGACGTCGATCGCTAGTTCGTATATGTGATCCGGAAATTCAAATTTAAATTGTTTCGATAAATTTTGTGAGTTCTGAGATATACACATAGTGATTTCTTTGTTGTAACCTAAGCAATTTATACCAATTGCATATACATTCATAGTAGCATCAGGATGGTCATAGTGATTATGTTTTTGAAGTTCAGTACCGAATACTCCGTGCTAATCATACTATCGAAGGTACTATTGTTATCGCATACATTAGTAACGAAAACATTTCCTAGCAACGATCACTGTCATAAATGAACTTATTGTTATACTTGTAAATTTAATTACTGATAGCGAACCATTAGGTACACTAACATGTTGACAATAAACCTATTCTCTTATCGAAGCCATAATTAAATGAAATGAAGAAATCGGTAGATTAGGAATAAACGGCTTTTTATCTTTTAATATAGCTGCGGATTATGATTCGGGAAAAGATTGCATTTGCTTATCAATAGTAAACGCCATTTCACGGCTCACCCACACGACTGACGCAAATGCCCGCAAAATAAATATGTCAAACTGAAACCATTTGAAAAGAATCGGGTATTTGAATCTATCGCACGTTCACAAAGAAATCGGTTTAAATAAGTCAATCATCCACATCAACTGTGTTGATCCTGTTCGTGTAGACAAAGCTGAAACGTCTGTATCTCAATAACATCTGGATCTATGAGTAAAGTTTAAATTTTTAAAATAACAACGCAGCACGCAAACGATTTAAGCTTTTCATTATAATATAAAAAGCAGATCAACCCTTTATATTCCAATAGCGGTAAGTAAATTACAATGTAATTCTCTGCCAACAGAGCGCTGTCAAAATCGAAAACAAAACTCAATAGTGAGAAATGAACACCCGCAAAAATACAAAACATTTCGCAATACTCCGCAGTGGGTGAACCGTAACATTTACCGAAAAAAGAGAAATAAATAAATAGGAATAGCGCGCGACTTTTCATTTTGTTGTGCGGGAAAAGCGAACAATAGGAGGGAAAATTGCGCGTCACTCTGGCGTTCCAATTTGTCAAACGGTCGCCACAAGATGGCGGCGGCGGATGCGCGGCAACATGGCGGCTTCCGGTGGGGTTTAATTAAAAATGCGTCTCATTTGAAACTTGGTACGCGGTTAGGGCGTACGCAAGGCGCGAATTGTTTAACTAGTTTTTAATTATAAACTCGTTTAGTGATTGTTCTAAGTTTCTCCCTTTAATTCGCTGCAGAGCTTTCTTGTTGCTGTAATTTCATGCAACTCAAGAATAGTATTTAAAACAACTGCCTCTGTAACAAACCTTTGTTTCGTTTTTATCAAAACATTTTTTTCACAATAAGAAAACCTAATTACCAAAATAATTTAATTGTACACAATTATATTTCTACATATAAAAACCATTCTCAAAAATCTGAATAAAAGCGAAAATCGTTCTATAACCTTTTTGTTATAAACGAAAAGCGATCGACGGAAGTGAGGTCTAGCAATTTGGGAAGGCTTCATAATGTAATAATTTAAAGGTCCTGAAAGCCGCAACCGCCGGAGGAAATAAGGGTGGGTAAGGGTTAAAGAAATGTTCAATAGCTTTAGCTATATATAACTTAGTATATACTCTGATAAAGGTCACTTATTTTTATATTTTATTGACTCTATTGTTATACTCGCCTTAAATTTTCTTCAATATAGCTATTGTTACTTTTCTTTAAATTATGTTTTACTAACTTGATCTTTTGAATACGACAACGAATCAATATTTTTATTTTCCATGTCTTGTCATGGATTTTGTAAATACTATAGAAAAAATATTAATATCAACTGTCATAACCCATGGTAAGACCAGTTCTTCATTTCTTTGTTTCCCATAACAAAAGCCTTATCTAACGAACAGTTACAATTATTTAAACACAACATCAGGCTTTGAATCCAAAGACCAGACCCTCGAGAGCATCGGATAATCAACGAGGCGAGGGAAGTAATAAATAAACAATAAGCCATTTCTTCTCTGTTAATGGCGCTATTGTTGTTAAAGAATCGACAAGAGATTGGTTGCGACTTACCGTCGATAGATTTCCGATTGAGGTTTTTTCGATGCACACTTGTGCTTCTATTTGTTCAGAAGTTTCTTTTTTGGTCGATTTTGTATTGAGCTCATTGCTAAGCGCGCTACATTTAAATCACATTTTCAACCCAGATCGAATAAATAGACATTGCGCCTTAACACATTTTTTTGTTTTGAAGGCATAACTTGAAGGTCTGTATTGAATTATGAAAACATTGTTATATCTGTAGACGAAAAAAAAATGAAAGAAATGAGAAAACTAGTTTTAAGACAATTTGAGACTTATGGCTCCATTTAGAACATTACCACAAATATGGTCAAATGACTCAAAGAAATCTAATACAAGTTAAACACAAGAGTACTTGATCTCTAGAGAGATTATTAATGATCCGAAATATCCTATAACCATCCCATCACGCCCTATCCCGAAACCAATCCCACAATAGAAGTGGATGTCAACGTACGAAAACAGCGGGCCAATACAATGAGGAATAATAGAAACTACCCTCATAGCCGAGTATTAAAAAACAAGTGGGAAACAGCACAATGGGGATCGAACCTGGAACAAGGGTCCATCCACTCTACATTAGGGTTGTGCGTGACTTGAATTTTAAATTGTTTTTCGTGTTTGCGTTAGAACGAATGATTGCTTTAAATATAAATATTTTTTGTGCAGTTGTTGATAATTTATGCAATATACTATTTGGAAATTTAATTTTGTAAATAAAAAAAATAAAAAAGACTCAGTATCTAAATTTGAGCTTAAATTAAAATGATAAAAGACAATTCATTTTTCAAACTAATCAAGTTTTTGACTAAACAATGATATATCAAGGCATATATGACTAGAATACATATTTTTATAAATTATTGTAATCATATATCTTTAGTAATGAAATCAACGCAATGTCCGAACAAATATAAACACAAAAGCTATACTGACAGCCCTATGTGTTTCGCGTTCCCCGTGCTCTAAGCATTGAGTGTATCAATAGTTGGATTTGTTTGAATTTGGTCTTATTAATTAACCAAATAAAATATAACGTTTGGGCACTTAACAACGCATCGTCATACAGTATAATGCAAATATTTGGCGCCCACCGCGAGACTAGTAATAATATTATCTATACAAAGTCTTTCGAAACGGCTTGACCGATTTTTATATTTTTTGTGTAACGTTGTTAAGTATTTGTGATTTGGCATCAAAAATATTTACAACTTTAATTTTTACGTTTCTATCACCAATCCGCATTTTTAAATCACAATTTTGTTACATATTTAAATGGTAGAACTACGTTTTTCACGTTACTTAGTGATATGATAAGCTTTTATCATGTGATTCGAAAATATTCTTTTGAACGAGCAACTAAAAAAACTAAACAATAACGAACTAAAACCAATTATGGTAGAAAATTGAACAGTAATACTGTCTAAGCGCGTGCAATTAGGGCCTAACCGCCAATTAGGAAACGTGTGGCGCCCACCGTGGGGCCGCGCATGATACAGAATGTATTGGTCTAATTATGCTGCGGATTATACAAATGAACCACCAGCGCTTAGTTTGTAACGAGATTTTTATTGTCTGTTCTGCAAATTAAAGTGGTAGTAAGGAGAGATATATTTTTTTATAACATGCCGTTTTTTTATACGAATAATGACGCTTATAACTAAAAGTTGAACTCAGAAAAAAGGAATCTACAAAAGATGCAAAATAAGCAGCCTTGTAATTAAAGTATAAAATAAAACCTTTACGTTCTGAAAACATTCAATTTTACTTATGTTACTGTCGTAATTAAAATTGCAATTTAATATATCTAAAATATGAGAGAGAAGAGTAAAAGTTGCGTTATCACAATGGTACTAAATTATTGTGTTAGCATCGATTGTCCTAAATTAAGTATGAACTCCCATAATTTGACCAAAACAGATAAACATAACAAAAGGAATCAAATAAAACATTTTGAACAGAAATTTTGAATACAGCTTCGAACGTTCCTTTTTAATCAAACACTGAAGACACCGCACGAACAGAACTGAATATTTTAAGCACAATGCAAATGGGGTTTCTGTAAAAATTATGGGCATATGTAAACGTCCATATGATTCCGCCACCAACGTAGACGCTTCCACCGAGGAAACTAGAAGAAAAAGTATTAAAATGACAATATCCGTGGCATTCTTCAAACAATAACGAGTGGTGTGGGTTCGAATTTTTAATAGGACAGGACGCTTGACGAGATCGTTTCGAAATTAAAAAGTACGTGCGAGCGAGAGGGGTGGTCCCATGAATAGATCCTTCCTCTTCTTTCCGGCACGTGGCCATTTCGCCCATGAATATTGATACCTCTCATTATACGATGGATGTCTGGTTATAGATTGGTTGGAGACGTGTCCCAAATTTTTAAAGGTTTTAAAATTTTTCGGAAGCTTCCAGTGTAGGGTGACAATGTGTGAACTTGCAGCATGAACTTACCGATAATCAAATGTTATTTTTTAATTTTTTAACACGCAAAAATATCAACTGTGATTGAAAATCGAACCCTATATTTGCTTAAACATTTTATTTACCCCCAAAAAGCAGGTGTAAATTTCAGGTAATACCACATAAATAATAATAGCAGTCAAAAATAGTTGCAACGTGTAAATTGTATGTTTATTTGGCCAGTTAAATCGAAGCGTTAAATCGAATTTATGAAGCCCACACACCCAGAATTCATCGTTATTAAGTAATCAGTGAACAGTGTGTTTGGCGATAAATTGGGTTATAGTTTAACTTGATAAACAGTGTTTATATGTTTATTTTTAAGGATTTAAGTGTCATATATTAATTTCATACTTTAAGCAATAACTGACTTGAAATAAGTATGTTCTGGATTCGAGTTACGAATTGTTGCATATTATTAATTACACTGTGTACACAGATTTTGAAATGATTTTCAAAGATTGTATTTCTTTGTAAATCATTTTTAAGTTGATAATATTAAAAAAAAAATACTGTTTGAGATGTGAAGACATGTACTTTTTTCAAGGTACTGGATAACCCTACAGTTCACATTTTTCAGGAAATATATAGAACTTATAATGCATACCTAGAATCACTTAACAATTATATTATAACTATCATATTATAACTAAAAACATACGTTTATTCATAATAAATTGCCACTAGGCAACTAGGGCGACGAATACGCCTAAAGACTGACCTACATCGAAACAAGCAAAATTTTAATTAGAACGCTAACAAGACCGAACAAATGTCACATCTAGGTCCCAGCGTATACATTATATGTCCTTGAGGCCTGATCGGTTCCCCAAATACAACGCTACCGCAATGTACGCCCGTCAACCGTACGCCTCGGGCGACGAGGGTGGCAGGGGGTGCGGTACATCCCTTTGAAGTCGCGCCGCCGGCGTCTGCGAACGAAAGCTGACTAACCGACGCTTAGCTTTGTTTTCTAGTTAAATGACGTTTCCAGGAATTACCACTACCACTGCGGGTGACGTAAGGGCTTGGTCCTTCGAGCCGGATATAAAAATTCTTTCTCCAATATGGAACAGTTTCCCTGAGTGGTTCGTCTAACGTAATCTGCCATTATTTAGTGCACCGGTTATTTTTACGTGTTAAGATGTGACATTGTACATTTTTAAACAATTTACAAATGTGGGATATATTAATAATGGAATTAAGGTACATTCTTAAGCTATCTCTACGATATTCTCAATTATGGTGTTACTCACCCTGCCTACCTACATACTCACCCTGGATAACCACTGAGGATTTCACCAGGACATCCACTCCATCGAGGAGTATAAATCCTATCTATTCCTAAAAAATCCATAAGACATCAGTGGCCACATAAACAAATATAAAATATTCGAACAAAACGACATACTACAGAAGATTATCTATTATTTTTTTAATGCCACGAAAATTCCCAAACACAACACACTAACAAAGCACCTATGAATATTGTAATCCACATTTAACGTAATGTCCACATTGCCGAAGAGGCCGGGACAGTCCGGCCGGCCCTTTGACATGCTAATGGCGTCCTAATATTTTGTCTATCTTGTATCGAACGTGTGGATAAACATTTGGTGCCTGATTAATTACAGTTGGGTGGTTTTTACTACGTGATTGGTTGCCAAATAGTAGAAAATATTGTGTTTTATAATACTTAATATACACTAACTGGTAGGAGCAGTATTATTCGTTTCGTATACTTCATATTCTTTATATTTTTTGAGTTTTTGAAACAATTCTTAATTACATCATATAACAATATAACAAGTTTCCAAACAGTTTCATTCCATCTAATGTTAATAAACACAATACAGATACATTTTTTGAATAACAGATTATACATTTTAATTAAAAAACACATAGAAATTATTCTGTAAAACCACCTGTGTATCTATCTAACATTTATGCCCTGTAAACCATTATCAGTGAAAAAATAATTTGATAAAATAAAACCGAACAAAGCAAAAAAAATGTTATAAATAACCCTGCAGCATATTTCACAAAGCGTACATTAAAAATATATTTATATTAATATCGCACCAGAAAAAGTCCGCTACCCTTACCCTTACAACCCCTGGGCTATAAATAAAACATACGTCATGGAACGTATTATGAATATTATGACATTATACGTATCAACTAATTTACATGTGTCTAATCTATACGAATTCACTTCCTTTGATCTTTATGTACGCCGTTTAGTCTTTGGCCCCGTTTTCATTTCTTTTTACATAATAGGGTTTCGTATCCATAGGGTGCTAATAGGGCCGTATTATCTAGACTCCATCTCGTCCATTTTCATGTGTTTAGGTTATATTTCAACAAATACTAAAAATAAAAATGTAATATACTAAATGATTACGTTACATCGTCATCTAGTTCTCCTTTTAAACATTCACAAAAATGTACCATTATCGCGTACACGCACTTAGATCGACAAGAAACGTAACTAGACTTTTTCTCGACACTTGCGCACCGAAAGACACGGCAGGTCCCTTTGGTTACACTCGGCTTCTCCGTTACATGGCGTTATTATTTAATTTTACTCCATCATTCAGTGTCTAATTTATCATTGTTTATTTATCTATTTATTTATTCCATGTACACATCTGTGTTTTTCATATACTCTTTACTCTTTAGATTAAATTTTTAAAAATGTATATATATTCAATTAGGTTTTTTCAATTGAAATATGTTGATGTGATGTTTTATAATATAAATCATGATCGTACTCGTACAGCCAACGTCGACACACAGAAGCCGTCGTATGCGACTCCAACTCACACTTAGCCGATTTGTTTTTGTTACCTTCTTGTCTTTCCAGCTTTTGTTCGCGGGGTTTCGTGCGAATGAATTGTTTTTGGAAGCCCTAAAAGGGTGCGGTTGTGACTAAAAGAACTACCGTTTAATCTTTACCCTCCGCCCTTTCCTCATTTCTTTGTTTACATCGTGGGGATAAATACATCTGAAGCCAAAAAAAAAAAAAAAAGTAACTTCTGAAAAGTCACTGAATTCTTCTGTCACTGTAGTCCGGCTTGTCCGGTAGTCCGAAGAACCGGCTTTTTTCTTTAAAAAATAATAATTTGTATTTTTAGGTCATTAGCCTTCTGGTAAGAAAACCGAGCTCTCTTGCCTGGGCTCCCAGTTCGATTCACATGGTCTGATTTTTCAAAACTACACGCAATTATCTTTTCGGTGACGGAAACCATCCTGAGAAAACCTACCAGAGATTTTTTAAGGCGTTGTTTTCAACATACTAATGTGTCCCAGAGACCGTATAAAGTAGTCTAATTCATCCAACTGGTGTTTACAACCTTCAATACCGAACTATCTATATTTCCAATGCTACCTAAAAATACAGTGATTTTATCTTGATTTACCTGTTGATGTAATTGATTTCTTATAATTCCTCTGAAGGCTCTAATTATGAACTAATCACTAAGCCTTACCTTTCATGGGAATCGAACTCTAACGGATACACATCGTAATAAAATAAATGGGTGATTAGCACCCGACCTGTCACACGGCAAATTGGTAAGCTATAAGCTATAATAAGTATTCGTAAAACGACATCACCACCACACTTTTACGTTGTTGAGCAATCATTTAATAAGTAATTTATGTTGCAATCAGAAAGGTTTCTGAATACTGGATGTGAGTAATTCAACCCCCGGGGCATGCAATGCATCTGTGACCGGGTTCGACATAGTAATACACAAACTGAAGTCTCTCGGTAAACTAAGCTGATAGCAAATTATTTTATTAAGAATTTCAATGTAATTTGAAGATTAATAAACTTTGTTGAAATGTCAAGCGCTTATTTTAAATGCTTACCACTAATACTAGGCAATCGTATTCAAATTTGTCTCTTTTTCGCTCATCGCTTCTAACATCGCTTCTCGCCTCTGTTTCCTAGTGCGACAAGTCACTTATCGATGTAAAATAAACGGTGATTAGTACAACAGATTCCTTTTAGCAAGACCATAAAATCACGTAACTCGATTTTTAATTCTAATGACCGCCCAAGATAGCTAATTCGTCATTAACGATGATCTATAGGTATAAAGATAGAGATCTATGTATTTATTACACTAGATAAATCTCGCAACGTATACGACCAGACGCTCTTTAGATGGACTTAAACACACAGTGTGACGAAAAGACATGAATTTATTTATGAGTAGTATAGATTTGAAAAGACGTAGAACTAGCATATTTACGAGTACACCACCATATCAATTTTCACCGCGTAGCTGATATTCAAACGCCATATCCTTAGCGTGTGAATAACATTCTTATCAGTAAGCTTAACTGCTTCAAATCTTATATACTCGTACGTAGAAATATCTTAAGTGGTCAGCCAAGCTCCTCAAGCGTCCTCTGGTGGCGAGAGAACGGCACGTTCTGCACGCGGGGGATCTCTAATATCCCCTTATTGCAGTCTTTCCCAAAGTGGGCAATAACGCCCCCTTGTGGGCGCTAGAGGCCTAGAAGAGAAGGGTAAGGGGCTC
>DWNR01001137.1:0-16057 GCA_018250455.1 Polygonus leo
TGTTCAATTAACCCAGTTATGAAGGAAATCCAGAACCTCACATTTTTTTCGCTGCCCGCTTGACGTGAAATGCCCCACATATTAAAATTTAATTTATAACTAGCTTAACGATTAATTTCATTTCATCATGCCTATGATAAAAATATGTCAGAAATTAATTGGAAGGGTGTGTGAATTCTACCAATTCGCAATTATCCAGCAAAACCAGTATTTTTTATATATTTTTTTATTTAGTTATTTTTACTGGATAAAAACATTTTATCCAGTAAAAGTATACTCAAATTGCTAAAAACATCGAAAGATATACGACTAATATTTTAACTGAGCAATTCACAACTATTGTCAATACCGTTACACTGGCACGCGAACCGCGACTAATAAAATTGAAGGCCGTTCGCTAGAATTTCTGGTTGGTTCTGTATGGATTTAAAGAACAAATTAAACGTTTCATACATATTGAAAATATTTTTGACAAGCTACTACTTTAGATATACTTTATTAACGCGCTCCTGTGTAAATGAATTCTTTAACATTAAGAATTCATAAACATACATTTAGGTAACATGTTACTGCTCAAAAAGTGAAGATACAAGTTAAGGTACAATAGATTAGTTTTGTTTTTATAACTAAAAATAGGGTATCAATACCAGGTGGCAAAACTCTTGTAGTACCACCGCCACCCGCATAATCCTCCGTGAAGCAATTATTGTGTTTTGGTTTGGAGAGGCGTGATTGCCAGCTACACTTATACACGATGCGAACATCTTATTCCTCGGGGATAGCATCACATAATTATGATTAAACTCAGGTATGATAGAAAACGGACTTGAGGATGATTACTTATGTCTATGGGCGGCAGTGACCACTAACTGACTGCATGCATTTGCTACTTTTCAATTATAAATAAATTCAAATTCAAATTCTTTATTTCGGACAACAGAGATCCATTAGTTAGTAAATACATAAACTTAAATTCTATGTTAGTACAACCTACATCTAGACACAAAAAACAAACAATAAACACGCGTCACAAATAAATGGAGTGATGTCTAGTATTAACAAGTTTTGATTTTGATTTGACTGGACAAGAATGTACCTGCTAAGGTGCAAAAAACTTTTTATCATTCATAAATGTACAGAACATGTATTAGTAATATTAAAAAAATGTGCTGCGTTTTTGTCTTCTTCGTTAGTCTTACTTATAAACAGAAATCGCCACACTCATTTATTATAGGGTTAATAAATCTTGTTGTAAAACATGAATAACATCTTCTACGTTAGACAGTAGACTTCCCTGTGTCATGGGTGCCATGGGGAGACATTACAGATATCCAAATTCGTCATCCAGATCTATCTAGCCGTGAATAGAACCCTAGTTGAACCAATGATCGTTACGTGACACAGGTCGTTAGGTATTAATTTAGGTACTACATCTATTTTGTGGCCTGTGTGTGTTTATAAACCATTCGACAATTTAAAACAATAATTGCGACACTTACCGCAATTCGATGTTGTTGAAAACCAATCGGGCCGGATTTTGCGATACATTTCGGATATTTCTCAACTCGACCTGTCCACTCCATTGTCATTAAAACAATGTAAAAGTCTCAAGTGGGGAACAATAAACAATTAATAAAAACATACAACTACAGTTACTTCTTTCCAGTATTCTGACAGCAACTCGTAAGCATTTGACGTGGAATAGCCAGCGATGATACGTGCAATAGTTATTCTTTGTACGATTTCAGGAGCCCATTTGGAGATACACACATTTCAGCATCAAATGTACATGTCGAGAAAGTCTAGACCCAATACAACTCCAATACAAACTGGTTACGTTTATAGTAGAGCTAGTGATGGACCGGGTTTGATGACGACTTTCGACAATTCGTACGTGACGCCAACAGAAAGACAATTGACGGCTACAACAGAAGAAGACGTGGACAAAAATAACACTACTTCCACACTGAGTCCAACAGAGTGTCAAGCATATGTGAGCATAAGGAAAAATAAAGATGGAAGAAACATGACGACGCCCGAAAGAAATGAAGAACATATAAAGGCTGAAACAAAGTGTACTCTAGGAAAGGATAAAGATAAAGAATCAGTCGAACAAGGCATAAAATCAATTATACCTGCCGAAAGTACTGTGAAGGAAATGTTTATGAATTACGATGCTGATAAATATAGAGTAGACTATGAAGACGTGAGGACTGATTTTACAAATACCCATAATGGTTGGCCCTATTCTTATAACGGTCCCTATGAATATCAAACAAAAAAAGTTGGAACTCAACAAGAAAAGGCAGAAGACAAACAAGTTTTGCTTGGTGCAGACACATCTATTATTCCAGTACATGAAATTTTAGAGGACGATAAACCGCATAACCCAGTACGTCCTAGAGCAAACTCTGCGTACTATACCGAAGAAACTACAGATAACCCTATTTATGGCAATCAAGCCTTTTTCTCTTTTGTTCTTAATGATTATTTTGATAGAAATAATGAAGAGTATCCTCTTACATTCAAAGACTTTTCATGGGGTGAAGAGTTTGATCATGGCGTATCTCACCATGATATGGATGACAGCAAACGACACACCAGACGCTTAGAAGATAAAAAGTATCCAAACAAGCGACAAGACATTGACAAGTATTTGGGTAAAAAGAAGTATGCTTATGGACAAACAGTCACGGAAAAGGTCTTCAGTAATAACCAAGAGTATGAAAAAAATAAAAATGATGACGAAGGATATGATCATTTAGAACTAGACCATGGGTATAAAAGACAACATGAAATTGGATTTAAGGATTTTGTAGACGCATTTGCTAATCAATTTGGTTCAGATAATAATAATAAGGAATCTACATTTATGCTCAAACAGAATCAAGATAAAGGAGAAAAAAAGAAAGGCTTTCGGAGGGTTTATCATAAAGACGAGTATCAAGAAGATAATGAATTTTATGATAATACTAATAAAAAAGCTGAAGCTGTAGAAAACGGTGACTCCAAATTGAACAATGGTGGATCGCAAGCTGTATTGAAATCTCATGCTGTCGCATCAGTGGGTAACGATGCAAACTCTATAATACAAAGAGGGAACGCAGGCAAGAATTTGTTCGAAAAAAAGACTAAAGGAAATGAACGACGTAAGTTATACGAAGGTGACATTAAACGCTATAGAAATATTGCTAAGGATGCAGCACAGAGTAATAGCGCTGATTACATCGATCAATATGGAATTTAGCTTTGTATATGTGTATGTATATTCCATGTATGAATGCAATGCACTTTTACCTTGAAGAGCATACTGTAGATACTTAGGTGTTATGTTTGTGTTACCGCAATTAACTAGTTTTAGGATTTTTACTGGTTTGTAAAAAATAAATAAAATATTGCAAGTAATTACGTTTTATTTCTAATCTTAAATGTACGCACGTTATATATAACAATTTTATACATCTATCCGAAAAGGTATGCCCATTGTTCACTATTCCACTATTTTGTAAATAATTTGGATAAACCTATATAAACCCGGTTCAGACTCATATAGTTATATTTAATGATTTCTTTCTATAGGAGTGACTTCATCTATTTTTCTGGTCTCGGGAACTTGTGGAAAAAGTGGGAGAAAACTCAAAATTTTTGTCATTATTACGGAGGTTTTTTCACCTAATTTGTCTACATAGTTGCCTATAGTCCACGGTGATCTTACATTTCTGATAAAACCTTGATCTTCACTGCTACTGTCGGGTTCATCACTCGAATCCTCATCTTTGTTGGTTGGATTACTTCCTCCTGCTGTACTGCTAATTGTTGTAGAAACATCGTCGTCATATTCATCGTCCTTCACCTTGTAAACTGCTTTTCTAGTTATTTTTACTGAATTGTTTGGCTTCACATTTGTAACAATAGGTATAATTGGATTCCGTTTAGTTTTTTGTACAGATTTACGCTTCGATCCTTCCACAGCTTGTTTAAATTCCTTTCGTGGTTCCAAGGGTTTTCCTCTTCCTATAAACTCGTCGTGATTTACATCAAAATCATAATCATCTAAGCTGAAATCTTCGTCTTCATGTTCAACAGAATCAACTAATTTAGATTGCCACCTAGTTTTGATATGCTTTGCTTGATAATCTTCGTCGCTTTCCGCTTCCTTATACTTAGGGATGGGTTTCTTCACCAATGTCGTTTTAGGTTTAGATTGGGCGTTAGGACTTTTTTGTGTAGTATTTTTCGTTTGAGTATTTTCATCCTGCCTCGGTGCACGCACTTTACCTTTGTAGAAATGAATTATTTCGGGACCATCATTTTCTTCATTGGACCTGGATATGTCTTTCACGTTTTCACTTGAGGTCATGTCACCTTTTGGTTTAGCTGTGGTTCGTAAAATTAATCGAGCTTCAGATGAAATTGTGCAATAAAAAATAATTGCACATAATATAATTAGCTTCATAATGATCTATTGCTTCTCACTGCTGAACAAACTGAAGACTAGCAAGATTGCATTGTTCTAGATTATAATGAAAACAACATTGTTATAGTTATTGAATGCGTATGATTAAAACAATGTATGAATTGACATTGTCCTCTGATTAATAGATAATATTATCATAATAGGATGCTTATTTTATTTTCTATCGGGGTTCCGCACTATATCGCAAAATTTTATATTAAACTTAAGTATACACCATTTTTTGTTACGGAAATTATCGAGGTTTGTTGCTTACAATGTAATGTAAACTTGTTATATTTAAAACCTATATCCGATTTTAAAAGTATTTACCACGATTCTATACCGTATGACAACTGTTCAGTACGAACAACAACAGTGTGAGCAATACGTTGAATCAAATAAGGCGACAATCACTTATTCATGCTTCGAACTATTTGTTTGTTTATTTATAATTTGTTTGTACACATCTCTCATTGTAAACCTGATGCGGGACAACTTTATAAGAACAATGTATGTAGGCTAGTATCGTTAGTCTTAAATCAGCCAAGATGAAGATAGTGTTCAAGGTCTTTGCTGCCATCATTTATTTCAACTCTGTGGCACCCGCGTTTATGTATTACATATACGATGAGAACCCGAATGCAGGCTATATTGCAGCAGTCAGTGGCAAAGGACCCTACAAAAATAGAATGAATAGCCGCAAGAAATATTTCATCGGAAGTAATAATCAAAAATATATGAAGCTGGTGAACGAACGTGCCATCGACTCACACTTTTCAGTTTTAAAGGCTCCGTCCAAACCATACGTTACTGGTGAGAATCAAAACCACCTTGACCAGTCTCAACTTCAAAGAAATGCAGCTAATTCTAATCAAAAGACTAACATAAGAGAAGACATTTATGCTAAATACGGCGAAGGCGAAGTAAATAGTTCTAACAAAGATAATTCAGATATAACCTATCTAGACAAAGAAAAAACGACTCCTGCGGACAATCAGGCATATGTTGCTAATAATGTTCATAATTATAATCAGCGTGAATATATAATGAATGGAGAAATGTATGATAAGAAACCTATAAATGTGGCAGTAAATGGACAAAGAGCACCAATATCCAACCAGGAACAAAAAATTACAAAAACTTACAGTCATCAATATGCTCGCCAGCCGCCAAGTTACCATCAAAAAATGTCTGTAACGGGAATGAAAGAAAAGATTTTACATAAAGCTTCAACGAGCGACCATGTTCAATCATTGTCGCGAAATAACGACATGTCGCAAAAACAATCTGTCGTAAATATGCAAAACATAGACAGTAAAAAGCGAGAAACTTCGAACACTAAACCCAAACCAGACGCACCAAATAAATATACGAAAACAATTTCCATTTCTGACGACGTAAGAAGATATATGAGGGAAATGAATAATCATAATATATACAAGAATAATGTAGTACCTTCGCGAATTGGAAATCACGAAGAGTTGGTGGATGTGAACGAAACACCTTATGCCTTATTTTACAGAACAAATCCAGAACATTTGGATGAACAAGAGGTTTTAATTGGAAATCCATTAGTAGAGCCTTCTAATAGCGCGTTTGATGATAAAATGACGTGGAACATAGAGAACCAAAACGACCCGGACAAGACTGAGTCTAAAACAACGCCAAATATAAAATTACATGATATAGTTAAAAATCATGCGAGTTACAGAAATCGTTAACGGCCTGAATAATATAAATGATAATGTTATCAATTTTGTATATACAAATAAAATGCAGTTATTTTATTACACGGCTAGCTTTAATGTCTTTGTACAAAAATGTAGTTATTTTGCTTTCGTTAACCCGTATACTGATTGCTTGGGGCGATACCACCGTAACAAATATTTCCGCCGCTTTGCAGTTGTTTAATAGCAATATGCATTTCGTTCAGAAATTCATCAGAGTCTCAGAGGTGGCAACGCATTTAGGGTATCTGTGGCACATTTTTAATCGTTTTTGAGGTTGATAACATTAGGACAGGTGCTCTTAGGTATAGGGGCCACATACCATCAAATAGGTTGTATGACCCTCTGATGGTAAGTGGTCACTGCCACCCACGGTCATCAGTAATCATCCCCAAGCACAATTGAATCATACCTAATTTTTAATACAGATGCGTTGCTACCCTTGAGAACTAAGATTCTCGCCTTGTGTATGAGTGTAGCCGGCAACCACGCCTCTCTTAACCGAATCGCAGACTAAACCCAACATACGTAAACCAACTAAAATAAGGAAAAAAAAAAAAAAAAAAAAAAAACCGAAACACAAGAATTGCTCCAAGGAGGATTATGAGAGTGGTGGTGATATGGTCGAAGTAAATGAATTCTACCACCTTGCCGTTTCTATACTATGAAATATAACGTACATCACCAGCCTCTTATTAATAGTTACATTATATTTTACGTCTACAGAAATATTCTATTTTTAGTTTATTTATACCGAGTAAATCAAATTACTACACCGATTAATTGTTATTGGCAATAACATTGTAAAGCATAGTTCAAAATCGAACATAATATTTTGCAAACCATTTTATAGTACTTAATTATTATTTTTTAGTAACTTAATTGAATTGGTAACTGTTGCAAATTATTTGTCGTAAGTAGGTATACTTTCTACATACGTAATTTTTTTTCTATATTCTTGAATGGATGGTTTAAAATTATCAATTATATAAAGTATAGTCTAATATCTAACAAGATAATGCTATAGACATATTAAAATACACAAATATGATACCCTAAAAAATAACAACTATCTTTAGACTCACTGACGAAATATAAAATGCCCAGTCGTCAGCAACCCACTACTGTTAATAACAGTCTGTTATATACATATACTATTAAGAATTCAGATACATAACAATAATAATTTATAACACACTAGCTGACCCGGCAAACGTTGTTCTGCCATATAAAATACTTGATGACGCCCACTTCGCAACGGGCCGAGCAGCAGAAATATTAATTAATATTTTAATTTCACCATAACTTCAAAACCAAACGTCCAATTTTAGTCATTCAAAAACCAAATATTATCTACATAAACTGTACTTAGTGATGAATTTATTTTGATTAAGATTAATAGCATGAGTAAAATAAACGCGATTAAATGTAGTCCAAAATTTTGAAATAAAAAAAATCAAGATTTTGAAATAAATAAAAAATGGTTGTTGTGCCTCCCTCGACATAGATTGATAGGTATAGTGTGTCGCAGACTTTTATGTAGATATTTACAAGATCTACAATTAATTAGAACATTTTATGGTTCTATCTTTTAAAGTTTAGGCAGCGTACGCAAAATAAGTCACTTTTCTGGTTGAGTTTTTACAGCTTGTGTCCGAAAAACCCAAATATCTTACGGAACACTATTTTTTAGTGTAGAAAAGTATGAAACGTTCACCACACTGTCCCGGTGCAAATTGGTAAGAGACTTCTTCGAAAATTCTTGACTACCATTGATAAACTACCCAGTTACAGATGGAAACTCATTTATTAGTCAATTCTATTGAGGTTTACTCGTAAGTTTTCCTATTCATGATTAAACATACGGCAGATGGATCACCTTGATGGTCACAGGCGCTTAAGGATCGTGCAGCACAAGGAGTCATTCATTGCTGGCATATTTGCAGCCTCACTGAAGGTTTACAACTTCGTTTAGTGTTGTTTTTACTTTAATCTGAAAAGTATTTCTTATACGAAGCCACTAGTTTGGGAGTCAGGTCATATACATCAGCATTTTTTCCTCTGGAAATATTTTAAATTCGTTGGTACATGACAATCACCCGGCACATGGCAATATAATCGTTCGTACTTGTATAAATAGGTACTTTATTTGCATAAACCTCTAGGAATTCAAAAACGCCGTTTCTATAAAAAATAGATTAAATAATTCGGCCTCGCATTTTACTACAATGTCGGTTCAATATAAGAACAGGCATTTATATTTGCTAAGTTATTGTTTGCTTTTCTTTTGTAACGCAAAAGTGCGGACTAAGAGTGAACTAAATTACGTGCTGAAGTCGGAGACAAAGCAATTCGAGCTCAACATGTCTTTTTTGTGGCCTCAAGTGCACAGCAATGCACCGTCCAAATTATACAGGGTTTTTCATTATCATTGACACAGAAGACCGTTGCCCAATCGAGAGAGCGATTGATTCGGGCCATTTATGAATGTCAATGTTCGATGCTGTATTATGTTCGCTATATAAGTATTTGTGTCGTTACCGGTGGTCATTACCGTCGGATTCGTTCGCGGCAAAATGACGCGCACTATCGTTTTTTTGTTACTCCTCACTGCTTATGGATCCTGCATGGAAATGCGGGAGACGGTGGAGCGGATGGTGATGGTCCGCACCACCGGGTCAGATCTTCAGCCGGCTGCGACCGGCTACCTTTATAAAAAGGAGAGCGATGGTCCAGCGAGTGTGACGCATATGGGAGAAAGTGAAATTATGGAGCATTTGAAGAAGTTTTACGAACAGCCACAGGCCTTCGCAGCACCGATTCCAGTAGCAGCGGGACCGTTCTATGCCAAAGAAGAAGACGATAACAAAGCGGCATCCGAATCCAGCGAGTCACATGTCATACCCGTCGTGGAAAAATCAGAAGAGGAAGATCAAGAAGATGGCATAGCGAATGAAGATGAGGATTATTCCAAATACTTTGCAGATTACGCAAAGCATTATGCTGACAGCAAAAATGATTTCGATGATTATGTGAAAGGGTTGGGTCATTTCAAAGGTGGCCTTTATCACGAGCATGGCGACGGAAAAGAACACGACTCTGGTGAACATCACGCCAAAGGAGATAAAGGATACAAGGGCTATAAGACCAGTCATCACTACGGCAAGGGTGGTGCCGGTGATTACAATTCAAAGAAATATGAAAGTTATTCCGTATCCAGTGGTGATGGTCACCAAAAAGACTATGGGGATGCCGACGAGTATGGAAAACATTACGCTCATGGACATGATTATAAGGAAGGGGATCATGGACACAAGGCGGGACATAGCAAGGGAGAAGAGACAACTGGATTTCACAATCTCTACAACAAAGACGAAGATAAAAAAGACCATGACTTTTATGACGACAACAAGTACGAAGGTGGTTACCACAAATACAACCACGGGCTCGAACACCACGGATCAGGCGCCGGAGACCACAAGGAGGGAGGTTCTCTTGAATCTGGACACCACGAAGGTGATTTTGGAAAACATGGTCATCATGAGAAGGAATCCGGAGATGCGCACGGAGTTGCCCACTCAGCAGAGAAAGGTGGAGAATCCTCTTACGGCAAACACGGCGACTTCAGCTCTGAAGGTGGAAGCCACGACGGCAAGAGCTACGGCTTTAAGGTCCAGCATTAACGGAGAGTTAAAGATATTTGTTATAGCATTGTTGACTTTTGGTATTTTTTGTAAATAACTAACTTATTTTAGACGTAATTGTAAGCCATATTGTAAAACGAATATATTTTTATTCTTGTATGGTTTATTTGTATCACTAAATGCTTAAAATTATCCTTGATCTTCAGAATAAAATCTCCAAACATCATTGGAAATATCTATATTTTGTTAGTTAATCAAACGGTAACTAATTCTCAATTATATATTATAACCCATAACAGTCTCACCACCGGTATTTTCTACATAGTCCTAATGCGAATTTATGTTTCCAACTATTTAAATTACTAATACTAATCCAACTAATTAAATCCAAAAGTAATGTTATTAATAGTAAACTTAACAATATGTATTGCTATAACAAAAATAAGATTTTAATTGGTCAGTAACGGTACATAATTGTATTTAAAACTTTAAAGTTTCACGCGAAAATACGAAATCATACTTGAATGAAAAGAACTGCGAAATTATATTATACTAGCTTTTGCCAGCGACTTCGTCCGCATAGAAGTCGAAAACCCTTTGGGGGTAGAATTTCGAAAAATCCTTTCTTAGTGCTCACTTAGATCATGAAGGGAACCCCTGTACCAAATTTTAAGTTTCACGGTACAGTAGTTTCGGCTGTGCGTTGATATGTCAGTCAGTTAATCAGTTTTGCCTTTTATATATATAGATAATATATGGGGTACACTATTAATTTATCCTCGTTTCTGTCAAAATCTGGAACTCGGATGACGGCATCATTTTATAATTGAATTTCAGGGAACAACTCAAATTTTATTTTAGTATTTATTTTTATGGCGGCCCTACTAACTAGATTTTTTTACACATTATGAAAAATCCAGTTTGTTTCTATAACGGTGCAGTGCATACAAACAGATGGACGGACAACGGAGCCATCGTAAAATTATGAACCTTTAAAACAAGACCCTTAAGATATGAGGCTCTTAGCAAGACCCAGATGAATTTTTAAATTCTTGGCAGAGCTCTAAAGTCTTGGGTTTTGCCAAGTATGTTTAGTCTTTAGGGCAGCATGTTCTTATGGTTAATTGGTATGTATGGTTATCTCTTTGTGACTTATCGGAATATATTTTAATAATTACAACCTTTTATAACAACTAGATCGCGTTGATTGAATGTGTACTTTAGAAATTCTTTTTAAACGTCATTTATTTACTTTCATTAAATGTCATAGGGACACCAATAGTACTAAACATTATGCAAAAATAACTCTTTTACATATTAAGCTTTTTAAATTTTACATACAGCCGTGTGACATACACAAAAAAATACGTTATGAAACTTTAGAACATGTTATATAGCCGTTAGTGGGACACAGATGAATGTTAAATGCTTGGCAGAGCTCCAAACTATTGGGTTTCGCCAAGTAAGTTTAGTCTTTAGGCCAGTATATTCATCTAGGGTTAACTGGTAGAGTTTCTTGCATTTAACGGACTTCATACAGAAGTAGTTACTAGGCTCGTCTATAGTAGGTACGTATTTTTTGTATGTTACCAATATTTTCGTCGTTAAACTTGACTTTGGACGCCAGGTGGTAGAACTCGTTTAGTTCAACAAAGGAGGTACCACCGCCACCCTCATATTTCTCCGTGAAGCAAATCTTGAGTTTCGGTTTAGAGGCGTGGTTGCCGGCTATTATTATACACGAGGAGAACATCTTAATCCTCAGGTGTAGCAATGCACCCCTGATCAAACTTATGTCTGATTTAATTGTGCGTGGGGATGATTACTGATGCCCATGGGCGGCAATAACCATTTACCATCAGGTGGGATAAATGCTCGTTTGCTACCTTTATACGATAAAAAAAAACTTTATTAAGCATTTTTTGGTAGATAGGTTTTTTTAATTATTAAATATACTAAAATACGTAAAAAGTATATCCTCCTTCACTTCCAAGATCTCTACTCCTAGCATACTTGGCACAGTCATCAAAATATTTTTTTTTCTCTTCGTGTGCGAGTTCATATGCCATTCGGTCATTTATTTTCATTATTTCAGGAACTTTTAAAACATAATAGACGCCGCAAATTTTATAACGCAGTTTTTACTTTTAAAGTTACAAGATATTCATATATTTGATATCAGTTTTCGACGTTTCAAATATACGGTATATTTCGTTGAAAACCGAGCTAAGTATAATTTATCTTCGCTTCGGTAACTGAAAAGGTCAAGTATACTCTTTGACACCTTTTACTTATGTACTTTCCACAGATTTTACAAATAAGGGATTTTTTTCAGGAACGGCAAATGAGCATGTAGCATATCAATCTAATATATAAAATATTAAAAAATTATAAAATACTATAAAATATTATAAAATTATAGAGTTTGTTTGTTTGAACGCGCTAATCTCAGGAACTACTGGTGTGACTTAAAAAAAACCTTTTGTGTTGAAGAGTCCATTTATTGAAGAAGGCTATAGGCAATACAACATCACGCTCCCTCCCTCCCCTCATAATCCTCCGTGAAGCAATTTATTGTGTTTCGGTTTGGAGAGGGTGGTTGCAAAAACGAGGAAAAATTGACCCACTCTCTCTTATATGACGCAAACAAAGTTTGCAACAACATTTGACGGGTTAACATACTATCTTCTTCTTCTTAATATATAAAAATGAATGTTTGTGTGTATGTCCTTTATAGAATCGTAAACTATGCATTTGATCGTGTGCGATGATCTTTAGCAAAGTTGTTGCGCATGAGCCCAGGAAGGATTCTGAGTTGGTACGACCAATTTTCGACAGTTTATTTTGGTATGCTACTTTAGATATTCTTTTAATAAAATATCAATAACGACTTAGAACTTCAAAACTTAGCAAATTGTTTTAGTATTATGTCCTTTAGTAAACAAGTCTAGACGTTCTAAATTAGTTTTTCGTTCTTTCGAACCACAAACAGCCTCAAAGTAATGAAATAACGTGTTTAATTTAAATTTATAAATATATTATGTGTACTTACAAGTTTTCATTCGCTAGGTTGTATTCGCTATTGGAATTGGATACTACTAACTAATATTAAGAATGGGAATGTAAGTTTGTTTGTTATTTTTTCACACCTTACATACTCAACTGATCATTATATATTTTATATACGTATTCAAGGGTAGGTATAGTCGATAGCATAGTGTACCTGTTATCGAGAAGAAAAAATACTGTTCGGAGCGTTTAATTTGATTAACTTCTTTACTAATAAACTACACCAATAAATAAATAAATAAATAAATGTTCTGCGTGATGGGAAATCTGAACTTCCTTCTCAAGGTCGACCTTAAATACATCCTCCCTGAGGACAGATAATCGCGTCTCATATAAGTGTAGCCATACCTTACATTTTTAAGTATTTTTAGGTCATAAATCCGTAATTGGCAGTAACCATTGAACTCGACTGACGAAAAGTAGAACCTTAGTAATAGAGTCTCTATTACTAATGTGACACGCATTCTCTATAAAACTTTAAAAAATGTAAATAGAGTGCCGCTTAGATCTTTTTTTAATAAAATATCAATAACGACTTAGTAGTTGAAAAACTTAGCAAATTGTTTTAGTATTATGTCCTTTAGTCAACAAGTCTAGACGTCTGGTCGCGAACACGTTCCAAATTAGTTTTTCGTACTTTCGAACCACAAACAGCCTCAAAATAATGAAATTACGTGTTTAATTTAAATTTATAAATATATTATGTGTACTTACAAGTTTTGAGATTGGATTCACTATTGGAATTGGATAATACTAACTAATATTACTAATATTAAGAATGAAAATGTTAGTTTGTTTGTATCGCCTTTTAAGACTTGACTATATTACCAATCATATTTTTTTTTGTATATACATTGTCAGGGGTACAGAAAAGGAAATTGGGTACCTCTTATTGATAAAAATTACTGTTCTGTTTCTAACTTTGTAATTAATTAATCCTTATTAATATTATAAATATATATTACCTTAATTCGAATTTCGAATCTTCGTAAATTACAGTTAACTACTATAATATCCCTACTATCTGTCTTTCCATACCTCTGTCAATCTCAGGGCTGAGTCTCTTAAATTATTGTAGGTAGCCACTTTAAATTTTCACAGGGTAAAGATTTAAAATAGATAGGTATAACAATAAGTATACATATTAAAATAGAATTTGATAAAACGCCATCTAGTGAAGGGTACATAAAACTATGTAGCATACTAACTGAGGACGCCATTTTTGAAATGGTACATACATAACCTTGTACGGCCGACTCGCACTTAGCCGATTTACAACTAAGTACTTAAAATTAAAAGGTATTTACAATTCTCCACCACCAAAACAAGTATAATATTCGCATGAATAAATGAACAGGTGTAATTATTTCCAAGTGAACAGTTTTAATACCCGGCGGTACATCTCGCGTGCGCTCCGTTGGGTTCATATTGTCACATGTTGTAATGTTTTATTATATGTGGCGTCTTGTTAGGGTTCCGTAAATAAAACTTACCCATGAAACGGTCTATGTATATAAAATTACATTTTTTTATTATATAAAGGTCGCAAATGAGCATGCAGTCTACCTTATGGTAAGCCACCCTCATAATCCTCCGTTTACTGTGGCTATTACTTACTAAGCAATTAACTGGTGTTCGGTTTGGAGAGGCGTGGTTGCCGGCTATACTTTCAAACGAGGCGAATATCTTAGTCCTCAAGGGTAGTAACGCATTTGTGGTTAGCCTTGGGTCAATCGAACTTGGGGATGACTACTTATTTCCATGGGCGGCAGTGACCACTTACCACCAGGTGGATGCATGCTCGTATGCTACCTTTACACAATTAAAAAAGTCACTGCCGCCCATGGACATCAGTAATCATCCCCAAGCACAATTGAATGATACCTAAGTTTGACAGCATCTGTCAAACTTAGGTATCATTGCTGCCCCTGAGGACTAAGATGCTCGCCTCGTGTATAAATATAGCCGGTAACCACGCATCTCCAAACCGAAACACAACAAATGTTTCACGGACCACGTGGTCACTGGCGCCTATGGATCTATCTTATAGGATTGAAGTTCCATCTAAGATCACCACAGATGTTACTTTTGTTAACTAAAATGTTCGCCTCGGGAGTAAATATAGCCGGTAAGCATGACTTTCCGACTGAAATACGAGTGTTTATTATATTATGTCGGTTATGGGGCTGTATGTGATACATCCCTAAGGGAACTGTAAAAGTTACATCATTATTTTGATTCGATGTGTAGCAAAGAAAAATTCGTGTCCTTATTACGCCACAATACAATTCAATTAATTTAAAAGATTTTAGTTTTCCATATTCGAAAAATGTTGACCAAGAGTCTAGATTTTTCCAATGTTTAGACAAAAAAATGCGTGAAGATTACCAATTCGCACTTGGCCAGCATGAGACCATGGCCAAATTATTTTCATTATGGAAATGGAACTGTTTCGCAGTTCATATTATTTAAAACTAGCTAAAAACCTAATAAAAATACTTACAGACGAACAAACAATCTCATCTTTTTCAAATTATTTAAAAATCTTTAACTGTCCGGTTTTTAATTAATGTATTTCTTAAAGAGCAAATAGGTACTTAGATTGCGTTGAATCGAAATTAAAATGTGAGGTCATGAGTCTTAAATGGGACAGCTAGATGGCGCTGTGACATAATATTGATAAATTATATTAGATTAACAAATAATTTATTTTGTATTTTTAGTGATTGTCATCAACCGCCAGCAATGAAATAATAATGAGTTGTAATAATGATATAAAATTTCGTCAACCCCCATATTTTTGTAAGATATTTTTCAGACCAGCCATTTTCCATGTAAATTACAGCGTTCCTCAAGTTTTCAGCTATAAAATAAGATAGCGCGAACTTCGTAGCAAAGTGTCACCTAATAAGAATGAAATATACAAGTTTTATGAACTTGTGAAAAATCGCTCATTTTACGCGTCTACCTAAAGTTGTTTGTTTTGGAGGGCTAATATAAACTTATTTGGAGTTGAAATGTAGGTATATTATTATTATGAAATGTTAGAAATAGTGTTTTTCAGT
The DNA here is from genome assembly GCA_018250455.1 of Polygonus leo. Lineage (NCBI taxonomy): Eukaryota > Metazoa > Arthropoda > Insecta > Lepidoptera > Hesperiidae > Polygonus > Polygonus leo. Next base: position 15,962 of record DWNR01001137.1, read on the forward strand.
TCAAAGTCAAAAATATTGACAAGCAAGTAACTTCATTGAAGTTTTAAACATATTTGATTACGATGTAACGTATATTATTTTAAATTGTTTTTGAGT
>DWNR01001138.1:0-16055 GCA_018250455.1 Polygonus leo
TTGACTAATCTGTCGAGACGATCCCCGGCCGTGTTTTAGGCCATAAAAATTAAACCCCTAAAAGGAGGGGTAGCGGGCGGAGCCGCGGGCACAGCTAGTAAATAATTAATACCCATGTACACGTTGGTATGGTACTCATATTGTATACTTGCCTGTCTATGCTTAAGTCTGTTTTTCGAGATGGCTTTAATTTAGAATGATTGAAGATAAGAAAAAGGCATCTGGGTAAGCGTGCTACGTCCTAAACAACGTTTTTACATCAAGTTAAAATGCAGACCAACATTACTATGCCGCTTAAGTACACTAAAATCTCTATTAACTAGGTACATAACGTTTCGCTAACTTTGGTGAGAAGTAACATTAAGACGGAAAATAAAACTTCCGTTTTGATCCCCTCAAAGAGTTCCAAGAAGAGTTACTAAGCCGGGATAAGCATCGTGTTACTCGTAAACGAAACCCCAAAAGCTTCATTAAGTAATTACAATTACATTTCCCGCGACGAAATTGCACTGTGTGTAATTACAAGTTGTATAGTTTTATGAGTGCTGCTATTACTTGTGGCTTAATGTGGGTGTATACTTACTGAGGTTAAGCAAATATTTTTAGGAGCAGCAATTATTTGCAAGTAAGTATTTTGCATTTAAAGATTGAGGGTAATATTGAACTGTAGTTCAATTAGAATGTCCATATTTACATGTTTAAGAACCATCAAATAACAACATACATACATGATTCGGGGAGTACTTTCCATCTGAGTTTTATCCGGGCAAAGCGTATCCTTGAAACTCACTCAAATTCTTGGCGATAATATAATCACAACATATTAATATGTATAATACTTTCTGCGCTCATAATCGTACTAGGAATCACCATGTCATGGGTGCCATGGACAAATATACAAAGAATGAACAAAGACCCAGACCCATGATATTTCTATCAACTAGGAATCCTTTGCGTGCTACATTGATATGCCGCTCGGCCACGTGAATGCCATGAAAAAGAAGCATGAAAATCCAGAACAAATATCCAATTTCAACATAGACATCTGGCTGGGATTCGAACACAGGATCCTTTGAATGACCGATCGTAATTATTGATACGTCACAACGCTCTCAATATTAGAATAGAGTAGATTGTGTTAAAAATAGTTATTATAAATATGATACATACCTATCACTATGGCGAGAACGTTTCTTCTTCGGCCACAAATGAAAGGCCCCATATATTACTGGATTGACTAGACTGTTCGACATACCAAAGAAGAAAATCCCGGACAGAAGATCCTCACTTTGCTGAAACCAAAACACATAAGATTTGTTATTCGTTATATTACTTGCGGTGGGACAAATTTATAATTTAATTTTCTCGAATTTTCTGGATCGCTTTTACTTCACATTGGCTTAATTTAACTGACTTATGAATGGCGATGAAAGTAAATACAAATTGCTTGTCAATCAAATTAATATTATTGTAATGAGTTTGTTATCGCGGCTAGTTTTCGCGTTCTAGTTTGGTCCTGTAAAGAAAAAGAGTTATGCTCTTCTATGTGACTTTCCTTCTATCTTCCTTTAATATTCACAGTCAGTGATATTTTACTACTAGATATGTTACCATTAAGATTAAAATATATGCCGATTACTGTTAAGTTAACATCTCTTTTTTAAATATAACAATATGATAGTTTACGATATTATTTATTGTACACACACGAAAGGAACGGTAACAAGGACAGCATTTGATAATAAATTAAAGTACAAATGGAAGGAAAATATGGAAGGTAAGGTTAGAGATAAAGATAGTATAATTCATATATTTTGCATATAATAGTGCAATTATGTATTGCATATATGCACCATTATTTTTTTTCGTGAAACACATCTCAGCATTTATATATTTTTTCGTATTACTGAACAGTAAATTGATGTTGTATTAATCAATCACGCTCTGTTTTTGTATCTCCTATACTGAAGGTATATCATCCTATACTGAAGGTTGTATAACCTGGAACACCATATGGAAATTTCTGTATCTGTTTCCATTATGAATAATACATATGAGAGTAAGGAACGTCGGTCGAATCGAGGTTCAACCGACTCCAAACTCCATCTGATTTTTAGGGATCTGTGTATCCTAAGGACAACATGGATAACAAAAGATCACTCATGTGCCTGATTAATTTATCTCTAGATATTTTAAGTTGAAACTTGGTAGGTACGTAGTTAAAGGGATTTTTAGAAAAATACGTAATTTTCATCCCCGACATGAATGAGCTTAAAAGATTAAAAAACATTTTAAATTATGCCTTACTTGGCGTTAATAATTTTAGTTATCAAAAACAAAACACCGTAAATAAAGTATTAATGGCATGCAATTTTCTTGTAATATCGATATGTATATTATATGAAAAGAAAAATTTTAATGATTTATTGTTACATAAACTGAAGTAACCAATTTCAATCTTGTGATATAAACTTTTGATATAATATTTTGCCTTCCAAGAATTCCGATCGTATATTGAACAACAATATTTAAGTTGAATAACAATTAAACACATACACGTACCTACATATAAAATATAAGGGATTTTTATGTACTATGAAAGTTGTAAATCGGTATGTAGTAGATGGTAAATCAATCTCAGATGAAATTGAACTTTAATGGAGGTTCCCTATGTGAGCTATACCTGAGAATTGATATGATCGCTTCTTATGAAAGTGCAAGCGGTAGTTTGTAAATTATTGCTGTGCGTAAAATCAGTGTAGCGATAGTATAGCCCTGGGGGAATTCTATGATTCATGGCTATCCATAAGTACGACTGAATTGAAGAGCAATCTTGGAAACGGAATCTACAACTTCTATCCTCAGAATTCATTTAACCGGGCGTTACGTGAATATCAACATATTGATGGGACTGTAAATTATTAATTCAAAGATTTTTAAATTCTGCAATTCTTCAGCGCGATGGACTATAGCCTACCTATATTACCAAACCAAGAGTAAAATCTAACAGATAAAAAATATTATTTGATAATGAGTTTTTGATTACGCTTACAAGTACAATACTTACGTTTTTGTCAGGATTCAAAAATGTGAATATAATCACCATGACGTAGTAAGGTGTCCACCATATAATGAAGGCTGTTACGATCACGACCGACATTCTCAAGGACTTCATTTTCGCTCTGTCTATCAACCTCCTTCTGTTCACGTCTGGAGTGAGGTACTTTTCCGGCCTCGTCACTTCCGGCTGGAACACTTCTTCACTCTCTGAAAATAATAGCATTTGTTTATAATGTTTATAAAATTTTTGCAAATACGCGAGAAAATTTGAACGCTTGTAATCTGATGTAAACTGCTTTTTAATTTACATTTACCGTTCCAGCCGCGTTTCAACGAAATTATATTTAAACCACGTAGAAGATTTGGAGAGCAGAGTATTCCATTAATTTGAGACTCTTTGCTTGTGATAATTTGAAAAACCTGATTATTTCTATGCTACAGTCGAAAGGTGGTTAAAATGTAATTTGAATAAATTCGACTATTTGAAATGGAATGACAACAAAAACAAAACCTTAGTAACTTTGAGGTAGTTTTATCTAAACCGCAAGGTAACAATTGTTGTCATCTGTAATCGAACTATCTGCAATAAAGTTGTAGGAAACTGATACGGAGCTGAAGTAATTGAGTAGATCGCTATGAACATTTCCGAGAAACTGCGTTAGTTCCGGAAATCTTGTGGCAAGAAATCTACTGTAATGTTTTATTGCGACAATTTTCGTATTTTGGAGTACTAGTATGTATTATGCTGGTACAGTGCATATCTGGATATATACATATGCAGTGTGTTTGGAAAACACGATGTGCATGTGTGTGTGTGTGTATGAAAGTGTGATGAATGTGCGTGTGTATGTGCGTGTCCGTATGCGTCCGTATGCGCGTAGCTTGTGCGTATGTGGTGCGTGTGAGGTGTATACACGATGCGTGTGTTAATTGCGTAGGGTACCTAATAAAGTGAATGTGCGTTGAGTGGTTTATATAAGATATGTTCGCGGTGTTAATAATTTTTATTAGGTATCATAGCTATTTTCCACCGTAACTTTGGATACTCCAGTCCCCTAGTCCGCAAATGATGTGATTGAACACAGATTTTTTTCTCCTTGAAATATATCAAGATTCAAGATTGAATTGTAGGTCATTTCGAGATATTAAAGTAGAAGTTTTAAAGAACAAATAAAATCATTTCATTGTAATTGCAAAATAAGAGAATTGTACAGGTCCGTAGCTTTAACGTGACATTTTAACTTTAAAATGGTCTGCTTGTTTCTTTATAGCGCCATGTAGTTTCATTGTTTACTTCTGATTTCTACAACGTCGTAAATAGGGTACGCTACTGTACAGACGGAAAACACAGCTTTACAAAGAAATATTAATACGATATTCTTTTGTTATATAAATGTTTTTAAAGTTTTATAGTCTCAAACTGTACGGTCAGTACAAAAATATCTTAAATGGGGTTTAATACTATTTATAGTTTATAAATACGGAGTTCTAAGACGAGTTAATGTATCTGGAAAAATAAACGTGAGATATTTTAAAAAATAATAAAGATGTTTATGATTAGGTTTGATGGTATTCCCGGTCGCTAACTTCGGACGTCCTCACATAACTATTATTTGAGGTCGTTATCATTATACAACAGTCAGCAGGCGTTATTAGGACGATTAAATGTTTCGGAAACTTCCGGCAATTGGGTTTGATGCTAATTGTAATTTTGGACATTTGTATTCGATACAATTGTATTAGCAGTGAAATTCTAGCAGAATACCTACGCAGTAAATTTACACAAATTGATTTTTAAATAATTACAGTTTGCAAAAACTTTCAAACTTTTATGCTAATGAAATGTAAAATCCAAAAAAAAAAATTACATAAATTTATTTAAATTGTGATATAGCAAGTGAAATTTATTCAAGGTTTAGTATAGAAGTAAAAATAGTCCACTAAATTAATATAAAATTGCAAATTTAATGTTTCACTGCGAACTATCTTTGTCTTACAAGTCCTGGTTTAATTTCACTGTTACGTCGGCAAATGGTAATCTCCTCGCCGTAACAAAATTAAGCTACGCTGACAGAAATTTATGTGACAGACAAAAATGTGTCCGACTATATTTACAAAGATAAAACCCTTATTTTTGCCTCAAAAATTAATTTATTTATGTAGTTTTTTCCAACTTTTGTTTCCATCAAATGTTAGGGTATATAAATTGCTAAATAAAGAAAAATATATAAGTAAAGAATAATAGAATAGAAGTAAATAAGAAATAATGTTACTGCTGTCTGTTACTATATCATATTGTAAAAAATGACTTGTACATGCATAAAAAAATAATATATAACAACTATAACAAAAATTCATATTTTCAGCCTATCTGGATTTTCTGGTTTTAGCTGCCACGGGGACACGTAACTACGTATAAATAGTTCTTAGTTTTATTTAACGCAGCTTTATTAAAAATCCATTTTCTGATATGTTTATAATAATAATAATTATGTCTTTTATTTACTTATCCTATATCCTACATATCCTTTACTCATACCATTGATTTAATATTAATGATAGTAAGAGCATTTTTGTAGGATTAAAATAAATCCTCGTGCATATGTATTGCGTGGTTGCCGGCTATAGGTACACATGCACGAGGCGAACATCTTAGTCCTCAAACTTAGATATGATTTAGATATTAATAGCAAGGGATGATAACTGATGTTCATGGGCAGCAGTGACCACTTACCATCAGGTGGGCTGAATGTCCGTTTGCTATCTTTATACGATAAAAAAAGTAGAATACAAATTATGTATGCCTTGTGTAACGTTTTCCCTACTCTAGTCTTTTACTCCTGTCATTCAATTTGTCTGCCCGTTGAATGTTATTTTTGGTTATCTGCCTTATAAAATATAAAATAAAATAATAAAGAACTATAATATTAACATAAAAGGTCATCATTGTAAATTTTAATAAATACTGTGATTTAAACTTCGTACTGAAATGTGTAAATGACATTTAGAATTTTTTATACTAATAGGATTAATATATGGATGAAGTGAACTGAAAGCTTATACGAATGAAAATTGACGTATAGTAACTTAAATATTATACTCAATCTGATATACACCGCACAGTAAAGATCAACTTAGCCTTAAGTAAATCTTCGATTTCTCGATGTTAAACTACTTCTGACCCTGGGGACTACGTTGTACAAGTAACTATCATGATTGCGTTACTTCGATTGGAATGCACCTTGCTGTATTTGATCATTGATTGAATTTTGTTTAAAGGAAAAATGCTATTTTCTCGAACATTCTAACTTTGTTTTTAAGAATAGCATATGCATTAGTGCTTGACTTCAATTTGCATTCTTCATTGAACTATATATGTACATATCTTCATGAAAAATATACAAGATGAGGTATATTTTTAATAAAAAACTGATAATTTGATGGTTATATAAATTAATATGTTTTTATATAATGACCCAGTGGTTATTTAATTAATTTATAATTTTTTAAATTAATTTAAGTTATAAATTTAATTAGGAAAGGCAGAAATATATTATTATCATTGAGCTTCAGAAAACCCACATCGCGCTACGTTATATTAAATTTATTGTGAAATTTGCAGAATAAAAGACACTGACATTTTAAATAATAGAGATTATCAATACTCAATATTCATCGAAATGTATTTAAATAAATTATAAATTTATATCTTCTTTGTTTATTGAATGAGGCCATATAAAATACGATTGTATTATAATTAAAATATAATTTTTTTAATTACATATAGAACCGACTTCAAGATGAACTGAAAAATAAATGTAATGAATAATTTTAATATCGGTGCCAAGTGTGCAAAAAAAAAGTTTTTATTTTATACTTTTAATGGTAGACTCAAAACTGAGGAGTTGTGACTTGAAATTGTCATGTAGTTTCTGCTTAGTATTTGGAACACTACTATCAAAGTGGCAATTACCACAGACTTACAGTTTTGACAAGCAGTACCCCTGCATCATCAGAACTAAGCTTTTCGCTATAATATCCAGTTATGAACTTCTTTGATCACAAACTAGAATACATTATTTACTATACACTACCCATATTTAGGAGTCCAAAATATTTAGGAGTTCACTGATGTACCTTCAAGATTCCAGATCAAGTAAGCATGAAAAACTTTTACAATACTATACTGAATTCATAGCAAAATATTTATATTCAATTCCAAATTCATAGCAAAGCAGAATTATCAAATCGGTTCATAAACAACAATGTTATGTGGGAATAATGCATATTGTCCATTGCGGATTGTTAAATTCCCTAGCATATCTTCATATCTTATAACTTCGTAGTCCAAGGACAAATAATTATGAAAAAAAAATGGAACTCCGTTCAGAATTGGCGGAGTCGTCGAATAACAAAACAAACAAAAAAAAACATACATACGAATTGATAAACTCTTTTTCATGAAGCCGGTTAAAAAAGAATCTGTATACGTTTTATTTGTGGCTAAATAACTGCTAAACACATTTTTTCTCTTGATTGGTCTAATCGAAGTACGTATTTTTATGGCTCCTATCAAAAACACAGTCATGGTTTCCCATAACAATGTCTTTTATCAATTCTCTTTTTTTATTTAAGCAATTTTACCTTTCGTACCATCTGATGTCTATGTTGATAAATGTATGAGTATTTTCTTTCGATCTTTCTGACGCGTAGCAGTACTAAGGAATATTTGCGTTGCTTGACTTATACACTATCAAGGCAACGCAAGTACTTTTACAAGGTGCTCAGCCCGGGAACTGAACAGAAACACGAAATGGTTATTAAATCAGCTACGTGGTGGAAAAGGTATAGTGGTGGTACAATTTGATTGAAACAAACAGATTGTACCCCTTCTAAGAAAGTACCTAAACTGACTGATACTTTTACACTCTACACTTATTGTCCTTTAAAGTAATGATGCTTATAATCTTGCTTATAATCCTGTTACAAACGAATACTAACCAACTAATTGAGTTCATTATAGATACCGTACGGAAGTGTCAGACAAGACAAGACTTATATAATATAGCCACACCTAAATAATATATATTAGTCAATTTGGACGAAGTGTGGACGTAAGGTCAAGGACAGCAAACGACATTGATTACAGGCTCATTGACGTAAATGGGTGTCATTTTCTTTTTATTAGGTCTATAAATATCAGTATATTATTAAGTATATATTGTAAACATGATGTGATTTTTGTGTTTGTGACACACAAAAACACCTTTCTCAATCAGGCTGCGTAATGGTCGTTTATAAATAATTCGTGTTTTGTTCGACGCAGTTCATATCCACCATAGCAAATACCTCCGTTTAACAATTTGTTTTTTGTACAACAAAATAAACTCCATAAGTAACAAATTTTGTTTAAATATGTATATTTAAAACAATAAACGAATGTGCATCCCACCTAATGATAAACGCTCACTGCCGTCCATTGACATTTGTAATCACCCCGAGTACGATTGTCTCATACATGATGTTGGCCACAGATGCGTTACTGTTAACATATTCTCCTCGTGCGTAAGAATAGCCGGCTAATACGCCTCTCCAAAACCAAAAGATATTCGTACGAACTGTTTCATACAGGATTATACCGAGGGCAACGGTACCAGCCCGATCTCCCATTTGTCAAAAATTAGTTGAATAAATAATATATTTTGTAATATTAATTGTTTAATGTTCTAAATATTTATTGACCGTCTCTTAGTACTTTTGATAAGTAGGTATAAGTAGTTTTCCTTTAGTCGCCGACTTCGAGAACTTCTTCTTTGCTTAGCACGCTCTAAGGCAACCTATACGTACCGATAGTGTCTGAAATCTATTTAAGTCTAAACAAGACGTAATCAGGTACGCCTTATCTAGGTCGTAACCTTCAAGATGGCACCGCATAACAACAACGAGTGTTAAATACCTAATTTTGTTATATGGACGGTTTTTGAGTAAATTTAGGTATTACGCGCGTAGGAAGTTAAGTCAATATAATAAGTTTGTAAATACAGTTGAATTTGCTTTTTCATATTATTTTTATAATATTTCGCCATATCTTCGTTAATTGAAAACCTTTTTTGATAAACTTTTTATTATGCAAGCTTATACTACCTCGTGATTCCATGAAATTGAAAAAACATCATTCCCTCTTGGTATCAGAATAGAGGATGAACGTAATTTAAATTTTGATTAATTGATTTAAATGTATATCGATCATATATTCGATATAGTATATGATCGAGTATTGCAAATAACCTTAAAGCTGTGGAGTAAACGAAGGAACGTTGTAGTTTAGGCCACGTGTTTCGATTCAATATTCCAAGTAATTCTCAGAGTATCGCACGTTGCTGTATTTAAAATTTAGCAGTTTAATTTATTGTAGCAGATTCTGTATCTATTTGCAAGAAATTATATATCAATAATTTAAAGAAGCGAATATTGGACATTGGTTAGTATAGAACTTAAACATAGAAAACAGAATTAGCCTATGATATTTACGCATTCCCTATTGATGAATACACTTTTTTCATAAGCTGAAAAATCTCCGAATTGTATCGGTTTCATATAATGAAACACGTTTTTTTTGTATTTGTTGTTATAGCCTTATAGATGTCTAAGAAACAGGTTTCTCTTGGTTTTCTTAATATTAACAAACTACTAGACTAACAATGCCTCATAGCCATATTTTCTTGACGTCTCAACTAATGGCGTTTAAAAATATACAATTATAGTTACTATTAACTAGTATCTTCAGAAGATATGGAAAGTAAAACTTACTGTAATATTGTGTTCTTTTTATACGAGGTATCATAAAATACAGTACGTCGTTAGAAGGAGGCTTAGACTTTTTATCTGGGCATTATTGAAGATTTCTGATTCGTTTTATATGTCACGGACATTTTCATGATACAAGACCTTCTGCAAAGTTTATTTACCTAATATGTCAACAACACCTTTTGCTGTATTTCGCGAAAAACGATTTAATATTTTCTTTTACCCCTCAGGGTGCAGAAGTAATTAAAGTTTTTTCCAGTTCAACTTTCTTCTGAAATAAGTAAAAGTACTTCAATAAGTCTTAAATGGTTCCAATTAAAATCGAAACTCGATTGAGACATTTACCCTCTCTTAAAATTAATAACTTTATTTTTAATATTTCCAATTTTATTTATAGACTTAATGTCTTTTAGTGAAAATCCCTCTCGTGTTTCAAGTCATAAAAAGTGATGTGCGAAAAAATATAACGTGTTTCGGTGCGCAGGTAAGTTTATCCTCATTTCATTTTATCAATTTCATTTATGCAAGTGCACGATAAAATCAAATATGCCGCGTTGACTATTTCGATTCTATCGTGTACTTCCATAAATGAATGAGTTTATCTTTATCCCTTGAGGCACTTAAAAGGTAAATTCAAATAAAACGCAAAACGAGTTCTCCTCCAAACTGGCAAAGTTTTCTACGACATTCTTATTATCTACCTTTCAGTGGTCGTAAGATTTCTAGGTGTTTCCGTTTTCATTTACATTTTACTTCTGTACGAAGGGTGCTTACTTCAAATGTTTTGAATGGGTTAGTGAAAAATCAACTTCTATCTGATACTATTCTATCCTGTTGTGTATACTATTTTTGCTTTCTTTATTTCAATAAATTCATAAAAATAGCATACTCGATAGGTTTGAATTGGAATAAAGGTTAATTACAGATTATCATCTGACAAAGCATTGTCAAACTCGTGTGCCATGCTAAGTAGGGATTCGTCAGGCACTATAACCAAAAATAAAATATGTACTAAGTTACTTATATAGTTATTTTGAAGTCCATATCTTTACTGTTATTTTTTTAATGTTATTAAATATTTTTTAGTTTTTGAATAGTTTTGAATACTTGTGTTTCGTGAATGTCCAATGTAATAATTTACCTGAATGGAACAGTATCTACATTCTTTTGGCGGAAGCTTGTGCTCTTGTTGTGTGTGAACTTGTGCATGTAATTTTTAAGAAATTCTTTCGAGTTTTATGAAATTACATCATCGGATCTTGATGTGGTGAATCAAAATACAACCACGGCGGGAGTGTAGTTATCCTTATCCTTTTTAAAATTGGTCTACAATTTAAAGCAGAAGGAATTTCATTTCTATTCCTTAGGTGCCTCCGAGATAGTAGTAAAGAAACCTAACATCATAACGGCCTAACATTATAAAAGTGCATACTTAGCTGGCTTTGGTCTATGGTATGAACTATTTTAATTTAAGAGTCTTAAATTCAATAATCAAACATTTGTTAGAGCATTATAAATACTGATAGTATTTACTTACGTGCAATTGTTCTCACAGTAGACACGTAGGTGCATACAAGTATAATCAACGGCAAGACAAACATGAAGACCAGTGACAAAGTGGTGTACGCTTGCTCCTGCCAGCGCTCCGTGTAGAAACCATGTGTCACACACTGGTAGAATACTTCCACGAACGGTCCTTTAGCCTCTCGGAAGACAACTGTCTGAAATAAAATCAACAAATTAAATTGCTGGAACAAATAAAATGTTTAAAAATACCATACCATAGCCTCTCAATATTCATAATAATGTTCATATTGTACGTATTCGGACTTTATAAAAAATAATATACGTGCATTGTTACATCTTTCAAATCAAAACAAGTAGCGAAAAACATTACTATCTGCGTATATTTAAGTGAAATTTAACAATACAACAAAGTAGACAGTTATTAGTTAACTTGAATCACAAAAAAAATATATTAATATAATTGTGAAGTAACTCACATTAAAACTTATTACCAGTTGCTTAGTTACAGTTATCATTCACGTAATATACATAATAAGTAAGAGAGATTGATTGTATTATAAGATTCAAAAAATTCTTAGGGGGGTTATGCATCGTTAAGGTACAAACGTTGCATACAAAATCTTAAAATTAAGAAGAATAAAGAATGATGGATGTTATATAATTAATTTGTTACTTTATCAACGGCAAAGCAGAAATTAATATGTAACAATGTTAAATAAATGCAACAAATGCCACCAGCATAAGGATTAGGTATAATATATTGCAATGCAAAATTAAAAAAAAGGAAATACTAAATACGTTTACTAAACCAAAAAAAAATATATCAAAAAATATAATATTGGATTTAAAATTGGAATTGAAAGCTTTGAAAAGAGGAAATAAAGGGAAAGTGACTTTTTTTGCAGAAAAAAAATCGGTTCAAATGATACGCACATGAATTATTTTTAGAATATAAATTATTTTGACTTTCCTATTAAAACGGTTAATTGATTCAATTTAACAAACAGTAATAAACGAAACCGACTTGTTGCTAAAGGTGTTTGTTTTAAATCTTGATTGAGTTATAACTGATCGCACTTCAATTATATTCAAATTGGTAATATACTAATTAATGTAGTATTTGTTTACTTTGTCAAACTAAGATAAAGAAAACATTTAATATTTAGTTTATAAAGTAATAAAACAGAATTCTAGTTCGATTCTATTTAGATAACATAGGCACTGTGTGGGCGTATTTATACAAAGTAAACGTATTTATACATTGAATATGAATACACCTTTTGTATTAGGAAATTACATTACAAAATAACTCATTAAAAAAAAGACACGATAGGAAAACAAACATTATAGTAACTGATGAATATGGATAGGCCTAGGATCTAGCGATTAGCTTGCGTTTGATGTTTAAAGAAAAGTTTTAATATATTTTTCTTTCTCTTTGCTTACACCTAGTATCCTATGTTCAAAATAATGTAAATAAATTACTTATACACCCATGCACACATTCGTGTTTCCTGTGGGTAATTAATTATTATCTTCAGATTTATGTTAGAGTGGACACGCTTTGAAGTGAAACATCGTTTGTCATCGTTTTTGTTTCTTGTCTATTGCTTATGAGTGAGTAACTTGCTACATCGTTCATCTTAGTAATTATGATTTTGTAATGTTTGCTAATTTGCGTCTATTAAAAACCACTAATTGAAATGCAAAAAGGAAACAGTCAGATATAATAAGTGATAAATTTAATGAGAATTCCTGTATGATATTTAAATTTTGTTTAAACGGTACGGATTTATAAAAAATTATGACTACAGGACTTATAAAAAAAATATATGTAAAATATATCATTCGCTTAATTACACTTTCAGATTAGTTAAATATTTTAAAGTTTGTTTTTGTTTAAAATATTATGAGAATATTCAATTCGGTCTTCTACAGTTTGGTTTGCTTGTTTTTATCTCGTACATTCATAACAGGAAGGATATAATATCAAGCAGAGTATCAACGATAAATGTTGCAAAAACGAAGAAAATTTGCTAGTAACCTATATATAGACGGATAATAAACAATATTATCTTTAATGGACACATCTCATTTTACCACTAAAATTATTTCTTCTTTTATATCTTTATTTATAAGATGACATACACATGAAACTACTTAGAGTGATGATATGAAGAAAATGCCGAAAGTCAAGTTATTTGTTGAATGACAGGTTATTCGACCAAATTCGTCGCTTCGTATATTTAGCTCCATATAAAAATAACATTGAATAAATAAGAAAATCTGTAACTCTATCGTATAGTATAGTTATATTGTGAGGTGTTATACGTAGCCGCCTACACTAACTGACACACGAGGTGTACATTTCATTTATCAGGGGGACAGCGCATCTGTAGTCAGATTTAGGTATAATTTAATCGTATATGGGGTTGATTAAAAATGTTCGTGGGAATCACTGGTCATTAACCAACTAACAATATGTTGCTCGTTTGCCACCTTTAGGTATAAGATAAAAAAGTAAACAACAATTATATTTTTATCAAATAGTCGAAATATCTCATATTTGATATCAAATAATAGAAATACATAAGGCATTAAAATCAGTTTTTTGTTGAAGTTTAAGGTGACACAAATGTTTTAAGATTCGTGGCAAATTGCTTTTTTGTGAGCAGCACGAATGTTTCGTAGGTTTGATTACCACCTGTGAAATTATCTATATTCTGGTAATGAGTCATCTGTTACTAGGTTAAATAAAACTGAACGCCGGAATTTTAAAGATTTTGCTACAATTTAAAAAAATGTACGTACATGCTGCAAGCATAGGGGGACAGGGGTTCCGTAGGGGTTCAGGAATATAATATGATATAGTAATTACGGGTAATGATACAGTAACGACGGGAATATGTCGTCCTGCCTTAAAAACTTGGCAATATCGCCATCTAACGGGTTCAAAAGGATCTTACTAAGAAGTTGCACATACGAGTACATAAGTATGTATCAAATATCATTAAACTCGGTTATGTAGATTCTGAGATTAGCATGGACGAACATCCCGTCACGAGATTTTTGTATAATATACATTTATATGATTAACAAAAAGTATTCTGAAAATAAATTATTTTATATAATACCTCCTAAATAATTAATCATGAGGATTGGTCCCTGTCACCCATGGGCATTGTGCAAAACCTCGTGTAAGACTTTTCAAAAGGACAGGTAATATGAATATCTAATTATTAAAGGGAATTTAGTTAAATCCCCCTAATCCTTGATATAAATTCGTTGCTACGCCTGTGGACTATGACACATAATAACCTTTTATGGTGTGAGAGTGTATCTTAATTGTACAAACAATCGTATATTTTTTTAAACGGTTTTTTTGTCTCTCACAACCAAAACGAATATATTGAAACGTAAATATTGAACAATATTATTACTGCGATTTTTTTTCTAAACTAATAAAATTTAATAATTAAGACAATTATTAATTTTCGTAAGACATCTGTTTCAAGATTGGTTTTTATTACTGTACCTTACAAAACATTAATTAAATTAATTAATTTAAATATGTACCTGTGGTATACTCAGCAGGAAGCTTAGCATCCAAGCAATTATAACCAGTCTCCCGCTCCTTGTTGCAGTCGCCATACTTTTCATCGGATATTTCACCGCTAACCAACGGTCTACTCCAATTAAAACTAGGATAAACGTGCTTAGATACAAAGCGAACATTTGCATAAGTTTGAACAGTTTGCATCCTATATTTCCTGCATACCATTGCACTGTAAACGACCAAGCTGCTTCCCCAGCTATGCAAAATATGGTGACTAATAAATCAGCTATACTGAGCTGGAATATAAGACTATAAATAGCAGTCCAAGATGGTCGTGCTCTTCTCCGACCTCTTTTTCCTCTCTGTACACTTATTATCGTAGCTAAATTGCCAAAGAAGGACAATACAGCCATCACGGATAGTATACTAGCTCTTATTATCGTATTTCTCGTCAACACTGGAGCATGTTCAAGACACATCAATTGTGTACCATTGTAATCGAAAATACGACCAGTTAACTCTTCCGTCAGGGAATCGTTTATTAATTTGGCCTCCATACATTTCTCTATAGCCCATACGTCGTAACCCGGCAATACGTTTTTGAACTCCCTTGACAGCGAGAGCTCGCTCGGGTATAGTATATCATCGTCATATAATATGGTACTGTTGTCTACGTTGTCCATGTTTCGTCATTCGCAGGGTGGGGCGAGTTTGAAAATCTGAAACAAATTGAAATATGCGAAATGAAATTACCGAAAATGTTCTGTTTGAAAATACGTTAAACAATGCATCACTTAATTGAAATTCTTCTTAATCCGTTAACCGTGACCCAAATGTTGGTCGAGCTCACCCTTGGATTATAGAGATTATTGCGGGAGAAAACTAAACGAACAAAGGGCAAACGTTTTGTCTCCATGTGTAAAGTAGGTAGTCACATGCTTGGATTATTATACATTATCTGTTAAGTCCCAGAATGGATGCTATAATATGGCTGAATCTTTTCATATAACATTTCATTTCATATATTTGACAGGTGGTAGAACTCATGTAGTTCGACCGGGGAGGTACCACCGCCACCCTCATAATCCTCCGTGAAGCAATTCAT
>DWNR01001139.1:0-16053 GCA_018250455.1 Polygonus leo
GGTACTTCGCTCCTACGTCTGAGTATCTGGGAATAAATCGTCAAATTTTATTATCTATCTAATACCTTTAAACGAGCAATTCTTGTATGTATAGGTATACATATCAACGATCTCGGAAACGGCTCCAATGATTTTCTTGTAATTTTGTATTTAGGGAGTTTCGGGGGCGATATATCGATCTAGCTAGGTTTAATTTTTAGAAAACGTCATTTTACCTGTGTTTTCGGGCAATGAAACTATAACTAACGGTTTCGGGTAAGCTATTCAACAACAGATGGCGCTGCTTATGTTAGAAATATCCGAGCGAAGCTCGGTCGCCTTGCTAGTTGTTCTATTATTTTAGTGTTGTTATGTCAACGTCTGCATATTTGTATATGTGTGTCTAAAAGTATTGGTAGTTTTGTGTGTCTTTATGTATGTGTCTGTTTGTCTATGAGACTTTATATCTGAGTAGGTCTGTTTATGTCTGTATATTTGCGTATTTGTACACCTGTGTTTTTGTCTTTATCTGTATGTATGTAATCTGAATGGATTATTGTTACAAATTTCTGCCCACATCCAGCTGCTACAACTCCTCCTCTAGGCTTTGGTCTCCACGGAAGTAGCTCATGTCCTTGGGACCCAAGTCTTTTTATAAGTTTGTACATACCTTTTTGAAGGGTGGATATTCACCCTTGTAAATGCTTTTTTTCTTGTCTTTAAGTCTGCTTGCTGCATCGTACTTCTTAAGCGGTTGAAGGGTTTTCTATTTACTTACCAACCTCTCATATACCTGTGTCTGCATGTTAGTATGTTTGAGTGTCTTTAATCGTGTGTGTGTGTGTGTGTTTTTTTTGTATGTATTTGAATCAATTTGTGTTTGTATTTGAATCAGTTTGTGTTAGTATGTTTTGTGCCAGTGTCGGCATGTCTGTATGTCTGTGTCTTTGTATCTGAATAGGTCTGTTTATGTCTGTATTTTCATACTTGTATACCTGTTTTTAGGTCTCTGACAGTATGTATGTCTGTGCATCCATATCTGCATGTTTGTATAGTAATTATGTCTAGATCACTGGGTAACAATTTCCTGGTTACCTGCCGACATCCAGCTTCCCAAAGCGCAGGTTCTGCAGGCTGTAGCCGTGGCTGAGCTCAGCGAACACCGGCGCGAAGTTGACGCACGCGGGGTGCCACGCGGCGTACAAACAAACGAGCCACGTCGTGCTCTTGTGCCGCTGCAGCTCCTCCTCCAGGCTTTGGACTCCACGGAAGTAGGTCACGTCCTCAGGGCCCATGTATGTGGGCTCCGGGAGGAGTAATGCGCAGAGGACGAGGATGGCGCCGTATGGTAGCCCATATCTGGAAGTTCAAAATGTGTATCATGAATTCATTATGACCTATACAACAGTCTTAAAGCCATCTTCATTGATTGTAGCCAGGTGTTACAATTTTCTTATTGTATCTAATTTTTTTTTTTTATTATATAAAGGTAGTAACCATGCATGCCACCTGATGGTAAATGGTTAGTTTGATCACAGAAGCATTACTACTATGCGGGAAGTACCACGGCCACCCTCATTATCCTTCATGGAGCAATTATTGGGCTTCGGTTAGGAGAGGCGTGGTTTCTGGCTACACTTATACGCGAGGCGAACATGTTAATCCTCAGGGGTAGCAAGCATCTGTGATCAAACTTAGGTATGATTTAATTATACTTGGGGGTGATTATTGATGTCTATCGGGAGGAGTGAACAATTACCATCAGGTGGACTGCATGCTCGTTTTTGCTACCTTTATAGAATAAAATATAAAAAAAGGCACCTTTTTTATTTGTTATTTTTTTTTAATTGATTTTGATTACGATTTAAACAAGGGACAATAATCTCAGTTCTCAGGTCACACATCTGTAGCCGGTATCCAGGTACTCCAGGACTACAGGTGTCCGAAGGTGGTAGGGACTATAAACCATGATCTTTACTTCTATGACAACCCATACCAGTCATATTTAGTGGTCACCATATCAGTTCGCCACATAGAGAGGCCTGGGTTCGATTTCCAGCCAGACAGAAATTTGAATGATGAATGTAGATTTCTGTTCTAGGTCTGGGTGTTTGTGCATGTCTTGTGTGTGTGGCACCCATAACACAGGGAATTCTAGTGTGGGGCTATGAGTTTATAAGGTGTTTGTTATAAAATTTGTTATTTTTTTTCACTGTTCGAGATAATAATATTAAAACAAATAAATGTTTCTGCACTTATTCCCAATTTGCGACTACATAAAGGACCACATCCAGACCCAGAAATTTTAGTTGCAAATTATATTTTTTTATTTTCTTATATTAGAAGGCAGTCCGGTAATCAATGAACATTTTAAGACCACTTTAACAGTCAACTCTAGAAATAAATCTAAAGCACACATTTAAAATTTATTTTATCTTTATCTCTGATTCACCAGGTAAATTTAGAAACTTTTAAATAGTAGTAGCACTATTACTGAGCAGTAGGTTTTCCAATTCTTTTTTTATAACATAGGGCATGATCTAAATATTTTAAAATTTCTAGAAAAATATATATATTTTTTTCGAATGTGTAGTTGCTGTTGGCCCTACTGGTCTTTACAGCTTCACCGAGCATTATAGAAAAATATAAAATACAAACCTTACATCAGCGTACAGCCAAAGTATTAAATTCGCGATTTTAGTATACACAAAAGATGAAGACAGATAATTAACCATAGTCACACTTCCCGCCTTTCTTGTCCTCAGCATAACGACGATAATTAAAAAGAATAGAATTTCCGTTTCCCGGCTGTCTAGCTCGCAATCGGAGTCCGGAAATAAAAAATTACAAATGATTGAAGTACGCTTCGCTGTAACATATGAAATGCTTAGCAAAATGTTGACCCAGTAATAGGGTTTTAGTAGCTGTTTCAAATCAGCGTTAAAAGACATTATTGTAGTTATTTTTTCACATATAAAATTAACTTTTCGGATTAATTAGCACTTCGCTGAATCAATAACCTCGGTTTATTAGGATGAAACTGTCAGTGTCACATTGAGCTTGAGAAGATGTCAACAATAGAAGTACTGTCAAACGATTTCTTAAGAATATTATAATGAATTAGATTATCATATTAATCTGCCACTAATATAATTCGTTCATAATGTTTACTTCGCAAAAATTACAGTACGCTACTTTATAGTTCACTAGGGGCGGTACCAATATACAAACTATTTTCTACAATTATAGAACCATCCTACTATCAATCTAACAGACCCTTCAGATGATCCCACCTAATAAATCTAATACATCCACTTATATTTACATGCATGGTCCATCGGCCATCCCATTATTTTGTTTTTCTATCGTATGAAAGTAACAAACGAGCATGCAGTCCATCAAATGGTGGCGTCCATTGAGATTTGTAATCAACTCCAAGTTAGGAAAGAACTAGTTTAATTAATCATCGTATCTTTTCGCGTTATTTTCAAAGCTCCATTGAAGATTCTTGTAAATTCTCCACCACTCTACTCGAGTATGATTTGAACTTAACAACTTGGTTTACTTGAATTTAATTGGACTGTAACTGTGACTTGTTGGATAAATCAATTTAACGGCAATATACTATACTTACATACTTATGCATACTTGCTACTGGCAAATTCATTATGTGTGCGACGGCCTGTTACGGAGGAAAATGAAGAAGCAGATGTGTTTGTTCAGAATGTAACTTGGATCGATCGTTCGATTTTTAATGTGCGACTAAAGATCACGAAAATCAGTTTTTTGTGAATATCTCGCGACCTATGGTTCGGGGGTCAAAAAAGTCATTATAAAATTATTTTATTTTTTTATTTTTGTAGATAATCGCATGATAGAATCAGTAGAAATACACTCACTTGTGGTATTGTATCACTCATTATGAAAATTGTTCGAGAATATAAAAGTGATATTCGTGAAAACTGATTTTTGTCACCTTTTGACCTTTATAACTTTTTTAACAGTCACGATATCAATGTAGATTTTCACATTTTCATTAAAATGCCGAAATAAAGCCGTATACCAAAATTCAACTCACTAGTAATTTTTCCGCAGATAAAAAGGCGCGAAAAGAGAAAGTTTAGATATATAAAAAAAAACCTAAAATGACTGAAAAACTAATTCGGACCCCTGTTTTCTTCATGTTCCATCACACATACTCTCATCACGTATTAGTAAAATAAAACAGCAGAATTACAATTTTGATTAAACTGTTTTATTATTTCAACTTCAAAAAATAAGCCATGTTTATTGAACTAGATAAATAGTGAGAATCCATTACTTGTCTTCTATCACAATTGCAAACTTTTATACAACTCATCATATGCTTGTACATACTTGAATAACTCAAAAACATTGCAAAGTCTATAAGCCTCATTATCGACGTTTTCAATTTACGTCCAATAACGTGAAACAACATATGCTATCCTTTCACATCAACTAAGCACTGGCCACTATTATCTTGAGATCTATGCGCCTTCTCCATGTGTTTACGTAACTCGTGTCCCCTAACAAAATTAGCAGGACATTGCATACACTGCATCCGTAAACCTTTACCGTGTCTTCGTTTGCCGTGCTCTGATCTTCTAGAAGCTGATATGAATCTTTCACCGCAGTCTTCACATTCGTAAGGCCTCTCGCCTGTATGACGTCTTCTATGGTAGACTGCGGCCATTCTAGAGACTAATCTAAGTCCGCATAAGTCACATTCAAAATTCCTTTCCCGTGTGTGGACGACAGTATGTTCTGCTAACCGAGCTGGTGTGTAGAACCGCTTCCCGCACCATTGGCATTGATGGGGACGCACGTCCATATGAATCCATATTATATGGTTCTTCAGCTGAGGACGAGAATGATAAGTCTTCGAACAGTAGTCACATGTGAATGTGGCTGGATCTCTCACGTTGGAACGCTTACTCCTTGGAACCATCTTCGCGTCTGGCTTCGCTCCCGGCTCGCAATTCTTCCTATGTTCCCTGTAGCATCCACGATTAGTGAACTGAGTTCCACATGACCGACAAGTTCGTACTGCATGCATCTGAGAATGAGCTTCAAATGACGCTGGTCGTGGAAAAGTTCGTCCACAGTCACCGCAGGTCAACGCGCCTGGCTTGTGGCTGTTTTTAATGTGTGACTTCAGGTCTAAATCCTGCGTGAAGAGCATTGGACAATCTGGACACGACTTAACTCGTAATAAGTGTTTTTTTAAGAGATGATCCTTCATATCTTGACCTCTTATTAGCACCGCGCCGCAGAACCAGCAGGCTTCTTTCTGTCCGCTGTTTTTGAGATGCATATTTAGGTAATACGGACTAGGGAAGGATTTTCCACAGTCAGTGCAAGTGCAGGGCGGTCCAGTTCTGCCTCTAGGTTTTTTCTCCGTCCTCTTTCGCCGCTTCAATTTATTTAACAATATATCCAGCAGCACTTTCGCGTTTCCAGTGAATTCATTCACGCTCTGCAGCGATAGGTCTTCTCTGACGACTGCGTACAAGGACTTTGAGGTTCCCGAATCGGGCATTATTGATAGCGAGTGTAGGCAACTGTTCCAGAGAGCTTTGGACTTACGAACGAAGAATCTGAACTCAAAAGCAGCCATCGCTCTATTCGTACACTCAACACATAGTCCTTGAGGATATAAAATTTCTTCAATCACCTGAAACATAGATAAAGAACAAATCAATATATTTTGTAAATCAATATGGTTTGAGAAATAACATAATCAGCCAGTCATAAAATTGGTCAAGTGTAAGTCGGACTTGCAGCATAAGGATTCACTTTAAAGTAGCAAACGTGCGTGCAGTCCACCTGATGGTAATTGGTCACTGCCGCCCATGGATATTAGTGTACATCCCCTAGTACGATTAAATCGTACCTAAAACTACAGATGCGTTGTTACCCTTGAGGACTAAGATGTTCGCCTCGCGTTTAAGTAAAGCCGGCGTTTAAGTAAGTAAAACCGAAATACAATTTACCAGGTGGTAGAACTCAATCATGTAGTTTGACCGGGGAGGTACCACCGCCACCCTCATAAACCTCCGTGAAGCAAATTTATTGTGTTTCGGTATGGATAGGCGTGGTTGTCAGCTATACTTAAATGCGAGGCGAACATCTTAGTCCTCAGGGGCAGCATCGCATCTGTGATCAAACTTAGGTATGACTCAATCGTACTTGAGGATGATTACTGATGTCCATGGGCGTCAGTGGCCACTTACCATCAGGTGGACTGCATGAGTGTTGGCTACCTTTACACAATAAAAAAAAATACAATAAATTGTTTCACGGAGGATTATGAGGGTGACGTAGGTACCACACCGGTCGATCTACGTGTGTTGTACCACCTGCAGACGGACTGCGAAGTCTTAGTGAAAAGCAAGTACTAAGAAAGAATTTGTGAAAGGCAAAATTTGCACCACTCTGTCAGCATCATACCTATCTGACTTAAAACAGGAGTGTACAAAGAGTGCAAAAAGAACTAGATTTCTACTAGAAAGACAAATGTTATGATTTCTCTATATATCTGTATTTCTATTGAGTCTAGTTATATTTACGTCAAAGGTATTCACTCGATTTATTTAATTATTATTTCCATCAACACAATCATCAACTCCTTAACTACTTAAATAAAAGGGGCAGATATATTTTGCATCAGGGGGATGAAAGTATATCTGAAAATCTGTGTTATTGATGTGAATTAGAATTGTTACATTAAAAAGGCAAAATCTAGTTGCATTAAATAAAGACAAAGTTTCCTAACCATTATCACCCTATTCAACGCCGTGACTGTTCATCTGATGTTTCTTCAGCTCAAACGGTCTCAAAAACCTCGCTCCACAATCTTTACACGCGTGTTTCATATCCTTTGTGCTTCTGTGTCTCCTCATTATATGGTCTAACCTTCGTGAAGCTGAAAGAAACCTGTCTCCACATTCAGTACACTCGTAGGGTCTTTCTCCAGTATGTATTCTTTGATGCATATGATAACCCAACTGCGTACGCATTTTTGCTCCACAATAGCACTGGTAAATTTTCCTCTCGGCCATATGGATCGCCTCATGGGCCTTCGCGTGCCCCGCGTTCGAACTGCGCTTCCCACATATTTGACAAACGTACGGGAGAACGTTCAAATGTTTCTGGATTATGTGTATCCTTAGCGACGGTTTCTTGGTGTATTTGACTCCACAATCGTGGCATTCGTACAAGCTTTCTGGTTGCTGCTTCTGTTCTGTGCACTGCCCTTTGTGATACTCGTAGCACTTTCGATTCTCGAAACTCGCACTGCATGAGAGACAGCCGAATAACGTGTGGGTATATCCGTGTGCTCTTAGAGCCCTTGGTATAGGAAACCCAGCACCACAAGTCTGACAGTGATGAGAATTTGGTCCGTGATTAAATTGCGTGTGTCGATCCAAGCTCTTCTTCTCGTCAAACAGTTCATGACATTTGTTGCAGGAGAACAGCTGTTTATTGTGAACTTTCAGCAAATGTTTAGCCAGTTTCTCCTTGTG
This sequence comes from Polygonus leo, assembly GCA_018250455.1. NCBI lineage: Eukaryota > Metazoa > Arthropoda > Insecta > Lepidoptera > Hesperiidae > Polygonus > Polygonus leo. The sequence continues at coordinate 7,527 of DWNR01001139.1, forward strand.
CATGATCAACGAACAATGCGTGCAAGCGCGCTTCATCGAGCTCTTGAAATGTTGGTTCAAATGATAAGCAGAATGGAAAAGCATGTTGCAATAGCAACATTTTATAGTCACGGACGCCCCATTGAGTTTTCTTCGACGTTTCCTTATCTTTTCCGTGGGAGTGGACCCATAATAACCACAATTCAGTCGTCGAACTGCTTGGGAAGCCTCAGCAACTTTTTTCGACTGGTCCCGAATCAATGTGATGGTTTCGCCATAACAAATGTAGTAAGCTCCGTCCGTATTGCTAGGATTTTGAATGTTTGTGACCATGGCACTGGCGGCTGACCACTGTTTGGCGGAAGCCCTGGCTAGCTGCCTCAACTGTAGAGCCGCTGTGGTCGCCCGATAGCATTCACGGCATATTCCTCGTGGCAGGGCTGTCTCCTCGTTAACCTGAAACCACGTTCCAATCAGTCCGTTCCTCTTGATTTATCGATAAAGGCATTGCTATAATTTATTTTGTAGTATTATGTTATACATATAAATAGTCGAAAGTAATCTTAATAACATCTCTGTTATAGTCGAAACACACAGTAGAACTTGAATGAAATTGATCAAAAGTTTAAGAGAGTATTCGTATATTAGATATTTAAAGTCTTCTTCTATTACAGATTCAAAAACGAATCATATATTCTGTTTTTCTAGTATTTGTAGTATTGCACAAGCACTTAACAATGTCATTAAAGACAATGGTTTGATGTAAATAAATTTATTTTCAGTTCTAACACACCGATTCACGATCAAAAATATTGAAGAATAAAAAAATATTTAATTGACAAATGCAACTTGCCGATTTTTTGTAGACGATAAAAATATATAATTCGTAAGCGTATGAAACTTAGCATTTACTTAAATCATAATAGATTGCAAAAAGTCGTATGAATGTCAGAGCTGACAATTCAAATCATTACTGTTTGAAATATCTTCTTCTATCGTGTTCTGTTTTTCGGTTCCACTGGCGCAGACCTTGAATTTAGCGTCTCTTCTAACTTTCCGATTAGCTGCGAACTGTTCTTGATGTTTTCGACCATGGTGTAATAGTCCACGATTGGAGGCGAATTTCTCGTGACACTCCTCACATTCAAACTGCAGTAACGTTGGATCCTCGGAGTCCGCGTTGTGAACTGATACGATGTGCTTCTTTAGCCTGTACGGAAGTCTGAATTTTGCTGGACACAGCTCGCAAGCATGCCTAAACTCAGTCTCAGCTGGTTTGTGATTTGTCCTGATGTGTTTGGACCTTCTGGATGACGCAGAAAACGTTTCGCCACAGTACTGACATTTGTATGGCTTTTCGCCGGTATGTAGCCTCAAATGTTGGATGTAACCTAATTTCGTTCGCAACACGACACCACAGTGTTCGCACGTAAATATTCTTACTATTTCGTGCTTTTTCACGTGTTCCGTCATGTGAGCAGCTGCTAGAAGTTTACCACAGTAGACACAAGGCCTGTGAGTATTCTTCATGTGGACTATTTGTATATGCGCACACACAAATCTCTTGCCAGCAAATTTCTTTCCGCAATAATCACAAATGCATTCCTTATCAGCGCTCCCGCGGAGCCCTACTTTGATTTTCTTGTCGCTAACACGATTTTCCACTTGAACAAACACTTTATGCTTTGTACGATGTGTATCATTTCTTGTGCTATCCAAATTGCAACATCTTTTGACGTGGTACAAATAGCAGGTCTGATTACGGAATATTTTGTCGCATCCCGGACATGTATTCAATCTGTGGACGGATTGGTGCGCGTGGAACGCTTGAGGAGACCTGAAGCTTCTCCCGCAGTCTCCACAAGAGCACGAACCCTTTGAATGTGCCTTTACTACATGTCGTTTGAATTGGCTGTACGAATGCAGTAGTGCAGGACATTTCTTACAATCATACGGCTTCCTACCATGAACATCTTTCATATGAGACACGAGCTCATCCCTAGTCATAATTTCGGCGCAAATATGACATGCTCTTTTAAAATCTGTTGACTCCTTTAAGTGTTGATGCAACTGCTGTGGGTATTTGAACATTTTTCCACAATCCGAGCATTGACAACCCTTGACTATTCTACCTTCCTTCTTGAATTTTACTTTTGATACCGTTTTCGGTGGAACATTCGAGACTACTGTCTTCTTATCATCAAGGCCTGGGTATCTATCAATTATTGTCATTTCATTTTCACCCAAGATAATTAGTATAGATTTGTTTGTCCTTTTGACTGGCAGGTGGTCCAAGTTAGCCAGCAGCTGGAGTGAGGTGTCCCACTGCTCCCAGGCCTGTCTGCAAAAGGTTCGGAAGTGTGCTGCATTCAGCGCAGACGTGGAACAGGCGGAGCAGAGCCCAGCTGGCATCTCGTCCTCCAGCTGCACCTGTAACCACCGCACCAGTCAATCCGCCAGGATATTATGCAGCATAAATATAGTAATTGTAATAATGGTCAAAGCTCGTCTTTTTATTCTTATCAATCTGCTGCATTTTTGATTTCGTAATGCTTATTTATATATATCATCATAATCCATCTAATACAAGTTTTCAAACTTGTGACCCGCCTCTAGGAAATTTTCCATTACTAATATGAATAAACGACTTTTAAACAACGAAACAGTGTTTAAATACAATCTTTATTACTTAATGAAATAGCTACAAAAAAGTTATTTCTATGGGAAGGATGAAATTGTTTTCTATGTTCCAATTGCAGTTTTGATATCAAATTCAACTCAAGTTCAATTATGTTAAGTATGTTCAATTTATTTTGGTACCTGTCAATGGGTCTCAACCCATAGTTTGGAAGTCCAGGCGTAGATTATTGAGATTTTAACAAAATAAAATATGTATGGGTACAGAGTATGGTATGAGATAGTCAATATTATGGACATATTTACTACATGTTGTGTAGCTTGGTATACACATCATATCCTTCCCTTTCACACCTGCTAGTGCTTAACTGCTGGATGAACCTTTTTTCATTTGTATAAATATAGCAAATAAATCTATAGTCCAACCAAAGTATGAATGAATTGAGGTTGACGGCAGGTGTACTGCTATCTCCTAAGTAGATACTAAGGGCTAATATGTTAGTCTCATGTGTAAGAGCCCTTATAATCCACTTCGAAGTGGATTATAAGGGTGGTAACTCCCCAGTGTAAATATATTGTATAAATGTAGCAAACGAGCATGCAGTCCATGATGGCAAATGATCACCATCACACATGGACATCAGTAATCATTCCTGAGCACGACTGGACTGTATTTGAGGTTGACCTCAGACGGGATGCTACGCTTAGTTCATCTCAATTGTAATTATAGCAGGCCAAACCAGCAGCCACGCCTCTCCAAACCGTAACACAATTATTGCTTCATGAAGCATCATGAGGGTGGTGGTGGTATCTTATATCCAGGCCGAACTTTACGACTTCTACGACCTGGTAATTTAATTCAGAGCACATTGCTTCTCATTCAGTTAGAAATCAAAATAAGTATGTTTTATAGCTGAGCCCTTAGGGTTCTATACTAACAGGCATTATTTAATGCTAATTAGTTATAAGCTAATGTATTGTTTCTTACAGTTGGCATTGTACCCATGTGTCCTGTCTTTTTGCTAGATTTTGGCCTTTATTTTGATCGCTGGCAGGACAATTTAGGTCTTTTGCAAAATAATAATAATAAGTAAGTAAGTAAAAATATTAATAATAAATAAGTACCTACACTGTAAAGCCATGGATACTTGCAAAAAAGGCCAAGTTACTTAAAAGAGATTAATATTTGAATTAAGCATACAAAAAAAAGGTATGAGTAATTTTAGGTATATGATAGTCTGCTCTGCAGGATTTGTCTCAGTTTTCCTGGATAAGAATGGCAGGATTTGTCATTTTTTTTACATACATATGTCAGATTCTTCAATTTGAACATTTTTTGTATTTATTATTAAAACAGTCATACATTCTGTACTACTGTACTGTATACATAATAATACATTCTGTAGAAATTACAATTATCCATTTATAAATGTTGAAAAAAAAAATGATGTGGACAGCTAGACGACAGTGTTCTTAATAAGGTCCCGTAGGAATAGACAACCATATTGCATAACATTCATACAAAAAGTGTTGAAGTTGAAATAATGTACTATTCCTTATTTACAGTTACTCGAATGCTGACTACCTGATGGTAAGTGGTCACTGCCGCCCATGGACATCAATAATCATTCCCAAGTACGATAAAATCATACCTGAATCTGATCACAGATGCGTTGCTACCCCTGAAGACTAAGATGTTCGCCTTGTATGTTTAAAAATATATGCAAAATATTGAGGAATAATCCATATTCATTGTTAAAAATGCCATCAATAGCAGTCTTTATTGAATTAAATAAAATAATTATTTCAGAATTTTTCCCTTTATAATTTAGAGAAAGAGTTAAAACAAAAAATATATAATACAAAGAAAAAAACTACAATATTTGCAAGTAAACATAACCTAATTAAACAAATTAAGTTTTTTAGATAAATATTTCCAAATAATAATCAATGTTATCTCCGCTATCAATATACATGTGCACACGTGTACATACACACACATACACATTTAAGTAAGACCCAGAAGAAAATATTTAATCATTGCAATTTCCGACATAACCAATACTAAGACCCTACTACATAATAAAGCTACCAAAGTTTTGGCTTATTCAGGAAATATCAGAAAAATCTAGAATAAAGCATTCGTAATGCATAAAGAGCCGGTGCAAATTTTATTTCGATCAAAAAATCATGAATTAGTATGATTTTTTCGTCGACGCCGCCATTTTGGTCCGTCAGATGGAGAATGACGCCGTTCCGTTTTACACAGAAATTCAAAATATAAACAAACTTTACAAACCTCAACTCCTGTTATTGCTTCCAGTAATTCGGATAGAGTTACGGGTTTATCACCATCCATCGTTACTGTATCGCTCAAATAGACCTGTCCTTCAGACGTGTCTCCCATGCAAATCCTGCATTTATCAATTCCATCTCCTCTTACTACGTGAGACACCAGAGCCTTGATATTTATTTCTCGAGTCATTGTTATACTTTCTCAGCGTATGTATTTAAATGTTTCTTTGTATAAAATTGTAACCAAGCATGTAGTTCGGAATTCCGATTTCTTTAACAACTTTTGACTTTTGATTGATAGACTTGCTGGTTCTATATTGACGTTGACAGATTTAGAGCAAAGCAGAAAAAGGAATGCTGTCAACGCGTAGATAAAATATAAAATAAGCATATTTGTCTATGGTTAAAAAAAAGTAATCGATAATTATGTCGACAAATCTTTAGAAGTTTAATGTTTGTGTTTTAACTGATTATATCATTATATTGTTTTAGGAGCTAATCGGTATGACCATCCTATAATATCCTAAGGATGTGATAAACCTCTAAAATCATTTAATTTAATGAATAATGGCTTGTTATGTTACCAGTATGTAGTTGCGCTGTGATAACTCCTTGATTGCTTCATCTGTTGTTGCAGACGTTATTATGTGGCTTTCCATGTATGTCAATATTGGATGAGCTTTCTACTGCATGTCATAGCATTAGAAGAATAAAATCTTTGGTTAGATGTCATCATTTTGTTCTACTATTCTATTGTCTATAACTTTATGCTCTTTGGTTTTGTGTTTTGAAAGAAAGAACTGAAAGTTGAAATTATTCAAGATGGTAAATTAATTTGATTTTTCTCTTGTAATCCTAAGAATAAACTTTTATTGATAGTAACAAAATGAAAGCCAGTTTAATAAACTTGGCAGCGAAAGAGATATTTTAGGCAGTGTTTATGTATTTTTAGTGAAAAAGTGTTTTAAATCTATTGGCTAATTCAGTCAAGAAATAAAGAGAAATGTTGAAGAAACTTCTCTTTCTTGGTTGTAATAATACTTGTTACGTGCTTTATTATTGACTACGTTGAATTTGTGTGCTGCTTGTTTCTTAGTTTATGTTAAAATTCATTTATAGTGTACTATAGAACATTTTAGTGTAACTACTTTATTAAAATCTCGAAATTTCTAATTTATATCTCTAAAATACCTTACAATTTGAGTAATTTGCTGTTTTTGCATGTAATTTAGCGATATGGTAAGTAATTATTTTCTCTATTATCGTATTATTCGAGATTTGACCGATTTAATGCACAGGTGAACATAACCCCAAAATAGTTTTGCTATAAATTTGATAATCATACGCCTTTGTTTTATATTCTTAAAAAAATACGTATTTCAAAGGAAATAATGTAATTCGATTAAAAGTTATTATGTGTTCACAAAAAAATGATTTCTGTTTTTACGCAGTTCATCTTATAATAAATGGTAAAAACTAATTTTGATTAAAAAAAACAAAGTAGTCGTTATAATATTACAATATCATATGTTGCGTTGTTATTAAACAGTATTGCTTTGCTTGTAACACGGAAGCTATGCTTTGGCACTCCTATATACAAGATTTTCGATCATAATATATGACTTGAGGCGTAAGGGATAATCTTTCCAAAAATCTATGGTTTGGGTCTATGTTTTATTTATTTTTTTTAAATCTCCTATTTTGCCAATTTTTCATTTCTCATATGTTGTAAACTTTCATAAAAAGGGGTTAAAGTTGTATGAGAAATGTTATTTAAATATTTTCTCATTTCTCAATAAAATATATTCAGTTAATGTACTTTGATTGCAGATAAAAAGATAGTAAAATAAAATGATAATTATTCATAAGTTGTCATTGACAAATATTGTTGTTAAAAAAAATGATGATTAAAGAATGGAATAATAATATACATAAAGTTATTAAAATGTAAAAAAAACATGTTTCCTAAAGGCATTAATATGCAAAACACCATGTTTAAAATCATTGTCCGCGATGAGTGATTCATTGAGTCGCCATTGTAGAGTGAATATACTTATGATACTTTGTAGTGGAGCAAAACGGAATGTTGGAAATAAGATAGATGTGGATTTTTTGATATTATACAAAGTTTTATTACTTATGTATTACTAGTTACAAGTTAAATAAAACTTGACATTTTTTTCTGCGTAGTACATTGTTAGCAAATTTTTCATTCTCTACTAAAGTCTTATTCAGTTCTACTAAAGACTAAATTATGTTTCAACAGATTTATCCAACAAATTACATACCTATTGTAAATTTAACATGGTTGGTGTCCACAGCAACCTCAGATCCTGGTGCTGAAGGAGGGGACGGACCAGTCCCAGGGGAAGCCGCAGCTCATCTCCAACATCAATGCCTGCCAGCTGGTTGTGGATGCGGTGAGTGCCTTCTACAATAATAGAACGTGTCTTATAGGATAACCCCACTCGCTTGTGCTTTCTAAGCCATGAGCTGCACATGTGGTATTAATTAATTTTGGATTAGTAAAAAACTATCTTCTGCATGCAGCTCTGTACAGGATATGACAAAATTGTGTTGTCAATTTTGGATTTCCAATTCATTTGATTTCTTATAATTTCTTAATTTAATCATGACAAATTTTCATCTATTTATCTCATTAAAAATCTGTTATGTGTGTTCATTTATTTATTGTATAAGTTTATTCAAAATCATAGGCATTTATATTGTCGTCGTAGACTTATTCTCTAAAATTTCATTCAAATCCTTCTAAGCTGGAAAGAATAAAAACGTAACAAAGGAAACAAAAACTTTTGTTATATTATTAGTCGCAATTGTCAGTTCTTTGTCTATGATCAAGAAAAACAAATGCCTAAAATATTCTGAAAAATAAAAACAGATTAAAATTTTATACTCCACTATAACAATTTGTAAAAATCCTTCCGTTTTTTTGTAGGTCCGAACCACTCTGGGTCCCCGGGGTATGGACAAGCTGATAGTCGACCACGGTGGCAAGGCAGTGATCTCAAATGATGGTGCTACGATTATGAAGGTATTTGCTATGTTATTATAAGAAATTATTTATGTCCCACAGATGGGATAGGGTCAATGGGAACATATTTGTGTAGTTTTTAACTTTTTAAATAACAATTTCAGTCAGTCAGTCAGTCAGTCAAAAAATACTCAATTTTTTCTTGTTTCATACATATTACACCATTATTACACAATGAATTTTTAAGGAAAATATAACGAAGAATCTTGGTTGGGTTTTATATTTTAAACTTTTTTTTTTTTCGCAGCTCTTGGACATTGTACATCCGGCAGCTAAGACACTAGTGGACATCGCCAAATCACAGGATGCTGAGGTAAGATAAGTGATGACAATCATATAAAAAATATTTTTTAATACATACTACAAAAGTAGCAAACGAGCGTTCAGTCTATGTGAGGGTAAGTGCATTGGTGGATTTGGACCATTGATGGTGACATTACCGACTGGGCTGTATAATCGTTTGTTGTTTTAGTTAAATAAAAATATATAGTGCCAGGTGGTAGAACTCATGTAGTTCGACCGGGGAGGTACCACCGCCACCCTCATAATCCTCCGTGAAGCAAT
>DWNR01001140.1:0-16051 GCA_018250455.1 Polygonus leo
TAAGATGTTCGCCTCGTGTTTAAGTATAGCCGGCAATCACGCCTCTCCAAACCGAAATACAATAGTGGGTTCACGGAGGATTATGAGGGTGGCGGTGGTACCTCCTCGGTCGAACTAAAAAAGTTCTACCACCTTGGACATCTTTACTTTTTTTTTACATTAGCACATCTTTGTTTAAATCCAGCTACAGTGTAGGTAACTGAATACTGTGCCCGTGGAACTATCTGCATATCGGTCAATAAGTTATCGGAAACAGAACGGAATCCTACCATAATATGGAAACATATGAGAATCCTTCTTTGTGTACTCGCCAGCGGAGGTCAGTTAGGCAAAATGCTGCACCAAAACTAAATAGGATTAAAGACCACTTTCTCCGGGAGCCCAAATATTATCACGCACTGAGTACTGTTACTTTTTTGGAGATTCCGTAGCCTTTTAACGCAGCCTGGCTAGTTGATAGAGCATTACGAATCGCATAAAACACGATCTTTTATCTAAGAGGTTAAGTTAGGTCAGAGTTGTAGGTACTAAAAAGCATCTCTGTCGTAATATATTGCTATCGTCTGTAGATCTTGTGTAATGGAAATATTACTTGGCGCATACAATTATTCCGCTGAATTCTCATTAATGGTCACATTGCGTATGATGCTTATTTCATTAATATAATTAAACACATCTTCGTTTAATAACAACTTCATGACCACGATCACATTAACTAGAATGTACTGGCACTTGTATTAAAAGAAACAATAGTTTTCAGCTTTATGTAACGCTAATACAATTCAAAGTTGTTCATACTGTGATTGCGACTATTAATAATAGTTGGCTGTAACCTTTGCCCTGTAGTGACGTGGGTACTTGAATGTATTACTTGTAGATTTGTAGCTGTCAGTAGATACTTACCTACTTACCTTCTTTTAAATAGAGAATAGACGCGTAGGCTCATAAAGTCGCATTTCGTGGTAACAGGAAACGAGGCAAATTCTCGGAAATATCGGAATCGTAAATGTGAAAAAATTTGTAACATGACGCGGAGGACGCGGCGGCGAGTCACGGCGCGTGCTTGGGGGTATTCCGAGAATCGAAACACCAGCTCAAGTCCATAACGCTAACGCTTTACGCAGTTTCTTTCGTACCTATCCATTTATACAAATATATTTACTGGCAATGTCTGTGCGCGATTCAAAAATGGCTGCCGTTTTAAAATCTAATGTTTTAAAAACAAAATTTTAAATGTATTTAGGACTACCTATGTATTTAGGTCTGATTTGACCATGTAGGAAGTGACTTATATGCCACTAATTATTTTGATCATTCATTTATTTTCCCTCACACAAAGGTATTTTTAAATATTTGTTCAAGTAAGTATATAAATTCAAAAATAACATTTTAATGACAAATACATACAAACAAACAATGTGTCAGTGTGTTAGTGACTACCGGAATCACGGATGTAGCCGCGGTATTCAGTGTGTATTATTATGTGTAATAACGAAGTATCGAATCTATTTTCAGAGCTGTATAAACGAAAACATCAGAATTTTCTGAGAATTAAATGATAAAGTTGACCGCCAATATATACAATCGTCATCGACACTAAAGAAATGTGAAATATTTACTACGTTTTATGACAGTTTATGTTTTAAAAAAAGCTGTGCTACTTATTTATTAAAGTTCTCTCTTTAAGTAGGTAGTCATAAAGACCCAATTTACGCTCTTACCTGGCATAATGTAAAAAAAGTACGAGTCGGCTGGCTGGCAGGTCCTATTGTTCATTTTGAAAAGTATTGTTCTTTTTGTTAGTAAAATAATAATAGGGATTCAATTCAAGAAAAAATATTAGGGGATACCCTTCAAACATGGTAAACAGTGAATGGTGCGATTACGTTAATTTGGTATCTAACTATTTATGAACTTTAAATATTTATTAATATACTTGAATTTGTGAATGTTCACATCCTTAAATGTAATTTACCTACTAAATTTTAATAATTTCCTAGAATAATGAATTCACAGAACGATAGATAAGTAGTTTATCTAAATGTTATCTATATTATATGTTATGTATTCATGTTTTATTATCGCTATTAGCAATTGATTAGGCGTACTTTACGGTATCAAAAATTGTACCCGATTCTAATTCAAAATATAGTATCCGATAATAAATTACTTCTCGAAAGTTTGTGTGTAATGTTTTGCATACATGGCATTGTTATATTTTATTTCTTCAGTAATTTCTCACTTTACATATACTTAATATTAATGTTATTGTCGTCTTGAATGCAGAATTCAGCACTACTATTATCACACTGTTGTATGTTATCTTTTATCATATTCTTATCAGTATGACAAGCGCTAAGTCAAAAATTTTACGATTAACACAGACTGGAGTATGAGTGTGCGAATAAAATTTAATCTATAGGTACGTTAAATATAGGTATACTATATGTATTTTGTTGTTGTGTTATTGGGGCAATCCCTGGAACAAATGAACCAGTTTTAAGAATCTAGTTCTAAGAATATAGAAATTTCTCTTAAAATTGCGTCAAATAGAGGGTAGGGGAGGGTACAGAGTTATGTACCTAACCTGTGAGATATGTTATTAATAGATATAGAACTAAATTAAGTTTGAATTGAGTACTATAATTCATAATTTTTTCGTTTACTTGAACGACACCAATTTTTTAAAGTTTCGCTTGTTGACCTGTAACTGTAATATCTCTTTCTTTCTCTCTCTCTAATATCTCTATCTCTTTATCTCTTATACATACCTAAGATTCATCAAAATACAGAGCATCTATATATAAGTATGCGTCGTGATAAATATCTGATAAGAACTACCTGTAAAACACGGTTTATTGTATACATAAAGTAAATCTATCCTGATATTTGTTACTTAAACTAAGTACCTACTACTCTTAAGTTTTCTCTGCTAGTAGTCACTCGACTAGATTTATCCAATATTCTAGGTGCCTACGTCGATTGGCAGATAATAAATAACTTTACATGACTTACAAAACAATGATCCTTTGATAATACCTGCCAAGTATATCTACCTACTACAACACTGCTGCTATTACTGCTATTGTGTAAAACACAATGAATAAAGCGAATGTAGCAAAACTACTCCAAAACAAAAATAAAAAATTAGATCATCTGTGTAGGTGCAAAGAATGCATCTCGGAAGCAGGAACATCTCTCTCCAAGCTCGACGATGCTGGCATATGGCCAAAACCAGATCTCAACTGGCTTCTGTCACTCCATCGTTCTCTCGGGAGCTTATGTGATGTAAGGGACACGCGCCAAATCTATTTTGGTTTTAACATTTCAAATCGAAAAATGCTAAAAATCTACAACCGTGCGACATTAATTATTATTATGATCATACCAATATACAAAATATGATCATACATACTATACTTCATACATACGTAGTGTACTCATTGTTTACCTAGCGAATAGCAAAAAGCGGTATGTTTACGAAGATTGAATTAAAATAACATTAGAAAAAAGAGTCAGAACAGAACCTACCTATAACTCTAATTTTTATGCAACATTAAATTACAATAAGTATTATTAAGGAAACAGTGCGAATAATGAATAAGTGTATAGTTATTTATTTGGTCAAGTGGAGTTCAGCTTCGTTTCGGCTGACTCATGAATATTATTGTCGCGTTCACACATATGGAACTTTTAGTTGTTGATATGTAAACGGATAAATTTGCAGAGAATGACGCCATTCTCTTGATACAGGTGTAATTGTTATATCCACGATAATTTTTGAATATTATCGCTCTTTCGTTTGTTGTCCTACGATTTCAGTTAATGGTGTTTTGAGATTTAAATTATACCTGCACAAACTTTTTGGTGAGTAATTTCTTAATAATTCAAAAGAGTATTTCTGATATCTAACTTCTAAAAAGTACCTTCCGTTTTATGTGATTTTCGGAGGGTATCGGAGCTGGGAGCTGGCTAGCCTGCATTATAAGTGCGAGGTCCTTACAATCAATTGTTCAAAGAGTACCTTTAAGCTTATAAGGTATAATAATAATATGTCTATAAAATATTATATGCATCTAATTCAGAGTATCGGAGGCATTCAGGGGACCATGGTAAAAAAGGAAATAAAAATAATTAAATATTTTTCAAAAATTAACGCAATAAGCGAATTGTTCTCTTTTTATTGAAAAATATCTTTAATGTTGTTACTTCCTAAAACTAACATTGTTTCACAATGTTTTATATGTTGTTTACTGCGTCTTACGATTAAGGAAAATATTTCGCAAACAGGACATTTCTAATTCCTATTTATCGCTGAAGTTATACAATAATGCCCATTTCATATATTCTCATATTCATAAAGGTATTCATTTAATAATATGAGTAGATGGGTAGGTATGACGGCTATATTTACGACGAAATATTTTTGGCAGTAATCGTGTGTGTTCACGTCGGGAATTGCCGTTTCGCATGCCATCCCGTTCTTGGTGTTTATTTTTGGCTGAAGAAAATACACTATACGCAATTTTGGGTAAGTTGAGTATCCAAGGTCATAATGAAGTCATGACGTTTTTGTTTAACGTTTGTTTATAAGATTTCTAAATATATCCAACAAAGTCACAAATTAATCGTAATTTTTTGCTTTGCATTTACCTACGTGTTGTTATTACGTAAAACTATTTGAATAGTGTTATAAATATAAGAAGATATTTTTGCAGGTAGAAACTGTTTACATATTTTTAGCAGACTTCAAAAAGTATGAGATATCTTAATAATGAACATAGGTAAGTAATATTTTGTATATTGTAGTAGAGTTTACACATTTAATTTATTACTTACTAGCCACCATTGATGTATACATGTTATTAAAGAATTCTTAGTATATGCTTACAATATACATAGAATACGGCACAACTAAAATTGCGATGACTGTTCAAAAAACGTTTTAAGGTACCTATACAAATATCATCGTACTCATCCTAACATAACAAAGAATCCATTTAATTAAAAACTCATAATGAGCGTGGATAAATATGAGCCAGAACATAACATAAAGATCCTGATATACCTAGAGAATGATTCCGAATTTTGACATAAAAGCTTCTGTGAGGTGAGGGCATAATGCTAAAATCAGTTGGAGAGCATAAGAACGATTCATCAATTAGGTCAGCTAATGATCACCCGCCACTTTATTCATATTAACTGAGTACCTAGTGGGGCGCCACAAAGTAAAACTTTCTTCATTATTTATTTACATCCCAGGTGCGGAATTTCCGCAAAAAACCCAATACAATTTAATTGGTAATGCAGTTCTTAAATATATTAGGATGACTGCCAATGTCGTTAAAATACACAGCTATCTTGTGCTTACATCATTATACTATGATGTCAGGAAATTGTTCCATCATTGTTCCATTTAAAGAAAGCTTCAGCTCAATCGTCCTGCCGATAATGTTTATGTAGAGTATACTTAAGGCTTGTATTGTATACCAGCTGTTGCCCGCGACTTCGTCCACGTGGTTATGAAGATATGTGTTACTATTAAGTTGTACCCGTTTTAGTTAGCACCTACGTCCTAAAAATAACCCCCATGCATTATTTGGCACTCCAAGCACTTTAACTAACGAATTTTCACACAAACTATCAACCCCAAAAACAACCCGCGAGGGGTCGAATTTCGCAAAATCCCGTCTTAGTGAGCCTACTTCGTAAAAAGGACACCCATGTAAAAGTTGAAACTCCTAGCACTTGTAGTTTCGGAGATTTCGTGATGAGTGACCTTTCGCTTTTATATAAAGTATACATAATAAGTATACAAATATTAAAGGCCCAAATTAAAAGGAAAAACCGAAGTAGAGTTGGAATACCCATGACTTAGTATTTGAAGTCCTTATTATTCTGCGATAAGACTTATTTTGATAACATTATAAAAAACGCTTAATCTTTTAGTAGATTTGAGTTGCAAATAATAATTAATGAAATGTCAGCTCATGTAAACAGCGAAAATTATTTCTTTCTATCTATTGATATAACAGACAAGTCATTATTTTAATTACGTATGCGCACCATCCGTTTGCTATCGATTATCTACTTGACTTTATCTACGTAGGCGTTACGTCGTCTATGTCAGAACACCTAACAAGGAGACTGGTAGCCGGGCGCGCCCAAGCAACGCGTCGACGTCGACATTTGTAATAGCGGTCAAGCCGGCCACTCCGGCCAGCCGATGACCTGGATCTGAGGGAAGCCCGAGCGAAGTGGGGAGACACCGGCCGACCATTCCCCGACTTCACTTCACTCTTTCAATTTCACAACTGTATATAGGCGCGTCTTTTAGTTGCATAAAGTATTTGTATAAGTATATTTAAAATAAAATGAATGTCATAAATACGGCAGTGTACTAAACATAAGCCAAGACTCTCCATAACGTCTGAACGAGACATAGAAAGTATGCGTTAGTATGTATGTGCAATATTTTGTTCGGTTTCAACGTTCGCCACCGCCACTTAAAGACGGGTTTCCCGCCCACGCGACTTTATGGCGCCTGACCAGAGATCTGTACCCATTTACACAATAGCTATGTTACGGAGTAATACTTGCTTATAAACGGATGTATACTTTATAATTAAATTAACAATTGAGTTTAACAAGTAGATACAGACGCTGTGTAATAAAAATTAAGCAGGTAGACGAATTCAGTACCTGTCTGTAATTTATTTAAGTAGGTATTATTGTTTTGCCGCACATATAAACAAAAGAAACAATTCATTCTTTAAACCATCCCATCATGAAACGGAAGTAAATTTGGTAAGGTTTTCGATGACGTCTGTACAAAAAATCAGAATTACCAAAGATTTCTGTACAACCATTGGACTTTGATTATTTTTTGTGGTCAGATATTTATTATATTTAGTAGAAGTATCGTCAAGGGCGTTTATGTAGGAATAATAATTTTGCTGACAGTTAATCAGAAAGTTGGTAGAGACAGCAGGCATTTTAGTGGCGTGTGGCTCAAGGTCGTGATATGACGTCGTATCTCAGCAACAGGCGAGAACGCCAGCTAAACAACGCAACAAGTGCCCGCGCCCGCCCGCTTGCCGTGCTATTAGCGAAATAGCTTGCTGCGCCCTATTAATAATGATACATTTTTGAAAGTAACTTATGTGGACTAACGCTAGACAGATAGTTCTAGACTTGTAGTGAGCTATGTCTTCAGATTGAGATTGTAATTACAAATTAATATCATACAACGTTGTTTGAGTATCTATCTACCTAGTAACACACTTTTATTCAATTTAAGATACAGCGTCCATGTGATTCATTGGTAGGTGAAGGTTAATAAAGATTAGAAATTGAACTAACGTGCACAAATATAAAATTGAATGAAAACGTAGGTACTTAGCGTAACTGATGTGTATTATCTACTTTCAATATTTTCGCGATATTATGTACCTACTCTGTGTGTTTGTGTCGGTGCTTCTCGTATCATTCGTTTCCCGGCCAAGAATCGAGTGATTAAGTGCTATCGGCAAAGCGCGTGCGTCATCGCCTCCACACAAACTGATAAGCCGCCTACAGTTATCATTGCAAATAATATGTTTATACATTCATCCGACTACAGTACCGTGGAAGTTTTGAGCTGGAATAACTTCTGTCACGCAGCTTAGCGACCAAAAACGAAGATTAATACTCATAGTGACACCGTATTTTATTGTAAGCGACGCTACTTAGTAGCGTTGTTGATATCTACCTATAACAGAATTTTGATAACGAGGTCTTAACGATAGTGAGTTCACGAGATAATTTATATTATACATATAGGAAAATGTCAACGCCAACCATCCGTAATTTTGTGCAAATTAATGAACAATGAATAAATTTTAAACCACAACGGTAGGTCGATATACATGGTAAAAAACTTGGTATTATTAGGATTATGCACGACTATAGACCGAGAGAATGTACAGAGAACGAAGGTATACCTACAAAGCCAATACCCGTTCTAGTCGAGCGCAACCGTTACGAAATCAGTGCTGCATGAAAATTACGCTGCGTCGCTATTGCTACTGCTACTAATACACAAAAACACAAATTACTCATTCCGTAATCAATAACAATTTATACTTTGCATACGTATTATAAACAGTTCATATAGGTAATATAAACTGAAATTAACAATCATTCATCGGCTCGTTAAGTGCGCTACCTGCATTCAGCGATCCGTTTTGCCGATTCGATTGCGTTTCACATTGAAGTATTTTATTATTTGTAATTAAAATTATAAGCACGGTGTTAAAGTCCGTGCATAGATACGTATAAATAGATTACGAAGAGCGACCGATCCGGTTGCGGTGAAGGAAGGAGATAGACACAACGCGACATGAATCACTTCTCAGCGGGCGTACAGGGAGGCGCACGGAGGGGGCGCGGGCGGTGCGGGGAGTTCAGCGTATAGCCGAACGGAACGAAACGAACCAACGACAAAGTACAACTAAAAACAGTTGAACAGTCATCCGCGGAGTGGTAGCGTGCGTCGCTCGTTTCTGGAATTTACGTTCATCCAAAATATTACAACCGATAGATAATATAAATAATTACATACACGTCGGTAATTGTTATACGCGAAAAAGAAAGTGGCGTTGTTGTAAGCTAGTGCGAGTGAGACGCGAGTGACGATATTGAAGGTGTGTGTGTATGTGTGTGTGGTGGCGTGGATCGTCGCGCAATTATTAACGATGATTCACTTGCGCGCGGGTGAAATGCAGCCTATCGGACTTGTTGACATATGTTTAGAAGGGGTAAACAAATGATATCTAAACAACTCTTTGGATAATGGTGGACTGATTCATTACACCGCGGCAGGTAAGATATCTTATAATATCAATTAAAAACAATAATAGTGTATTGTAGTAAATATTAATTCAAGAAATCCAAGAATTAGGTAGTTATTTGGGGTAGCCTAGTATGTATTTTCGCTCGATCGATGGGTCAAGGACTGCCCTTTCGTGTATCAATAGTAAAAGTATTTGACGCGCATACTGCGTTATCAACAACAATAGTATTTTAAAATAAAGCTTCGCGAAAAGCTGTATTTCAATAAAACCTTTTACATAATAACCTACATCGGATACTCTATCGTTTTTGTTGTGAAGCATAGGGAAATTATCAAAATTATATTATATGTAGTTACTGATTTTTAAATAAACAGGTATTGAGATTTATAATCTTACTTACCTATTTGCTTTTTTGCATTTGATTACATCAATTATCTATTTAAAAGTCTCCGTAAATCTACACTTGTATCTATTCGAAAGACATTATTAATGACTTAATTTTTAAGATTAGGCTACTGAATAACAGGCTTAGAAACCTATTGGTTAACTTGTTGGTCAACTGTGGTCATCAAACAAAACTAGTTTGAAACAGTTGAATAAAATGTGAGCGCATTTACAAACAAGTAGTCAAGATCTCGAGCCGGTGCAGACCCAGTGTGGCGGCGTAAGGTGCTAGTGATAGGTGGAGGCAAAACAAGCTGGCGGCGTGCAGGCGGCCGACACAGGCGTCGCCAGGGCCGCCTGGCCTGGCGCCAGGCCGGCGGGCGGCGGCCGACCGCCGGGATTCCTTTGTCTCGTTACAACACCGATCGCCCCGCTGCCACACCATCCTTCATAATATTCCTACCTGCTGAATCTCGTTTTCATACTACACAATCTCGATATGTGGAAGACCCCTCACCGCAATAATTCTCGTACCTACGCGCGATTTTATCTAAGAATGTAAAACTCGACGTATCGGCAAATAATCTTGCCAATTATTCTAATACTGATAAGATCAGCCATATCTTCAGTCTGATATTTGTGACTTGTTAATAAAAAGCGCACACCAGTGGCGAACATAGATCCGTCCGATCGCCGATGGAACGAGCGAGCCGTGCTTGTGTGCGTAGTGCGTACTGCGCTTATTTGCTGGCTCTTTATAAACGAGTGGAGCGGCTTGCCTGTCTTCGATTCTGAGAAATTGTAACGCCTTCTTGGAACGCAGCAACGCAGTCGTCCACGAATGCCTCGAGTGAGCGCAAAGCGAGGTCGCCATTCGTACTGTACCACTACATGTGTACGGATTGTGTTTAGATAAACACACACACTTGCGAAACAATGTTCTCACATCTCACTCGCTTACTTCACGCTTGAATACAATATATTTATTGACCTGTAGTGAATTAAGTACTAAGGGACAATTTGTTTCAAACATTTTATCATTATTGAGCATTAACAATAAGGATATGCTAAAAACCTTAAATAGAATATATACCATTACCAAATAAATATTTAAATACAGATAATTAACTACTTTATGTGAAATGAAACTCCTACTACATTATTGTAGATAAAAGAATAAACATCATTAGGCTACAATATTTTAGGAAGATGAACATGGAGCGATTTATAAATTGTAGACCGCGCGTAAAATCGGGGATACCCTTGTTCATTAGGCCGTTAGCGCGTGTTGGTGGCTACGTCACGGTGATGTCACGTCGCACACTCATAGACATAACATAGCGCGGCACATGCGCCGTGGATGAACTCATCCCCCGCCACCTCGCCACCTCACCACCTCGCTGCGTTAACCAGTATTCACTACTTGTTGACGATACGATTTAAGCTAACGCTCCTTAAACATAAACCGTGATTTAAGCATATTCGTTTAAATTATTCAGTAAAATGGCGTATGCTTCTTCATTAATATGCAGTATAAATTAACAAAGGTAAACACTCACGGGTTTAAAAAGCATCGTTTGGTATTCGTTAAAAAACTCAACGTTTAAGTAACAATAGTAATATTATTTGCGGGGTTTCAATCATGGTTGCGGCGAGAGGATATTTTTTGCAATCTATCAAAAGCTAGGAAAATTGAAATAATCTGATTAGCATCTTTTCCTTATGATGTTTAGTGGATATGCTTACTGACTAAGAGTACATGGAAAATAAATATATTATACAATAAATGGACTGAAGTTTGAGGCGAGGTTATGGATAAAAAAACGGACACGGAATGAAACTTTAATTTTTCGAATAGGAACGAATTCGGTGCCATGGTAGAAGTAGTTATTTAACAACAGGTGACAAAATGGGTTTAAAAGAAATGTAACTTAAAAAAATATACAACAGATGAGTACTAAGTATCCGGTAAAATTGTTAGTAACCTAATAAACATCTAAAAATCTGACGGCAATATATTACATATATATTGAATTACTAGATTTTTCCTTCTTCAACGAAGATGACTTTTAGCTGTACATTAAAATCGTTAGAACCGTTGCAAATTTATTCTCTAGGTAAAGGTAAAACATGTTTGTTATGCATTGAATCATTTTGTGTTTGTTAACATTTGAATACTGCGTGTATATTTAATTTTAAAATTAAAATTTTAACGTCGGCTACTTCACGTTATAGCCTTTCTTTATATTCTAGACTCTTGGTCTACTACTAAGCAAATCGATTTTACGTAAAACCTACTCACGGAGGGCTGGTTTCCTGGTTTTACCTCTTCAGTACATGTATAGATCAATCATTAAAAAAAGTTGATTCAAAAGTATAAATTTGGCAAGAGTATCACGATAGGGGATAATCATATAGTTTAAGTTAAAGATTTATTTTTTTAATAAGTGTTTTACGGATGTTTCTTATTAAGTTAGTCCATTTCTGTTTATCCGTATCATTTAATTAAATTAGTTTTTTTTAGTTAATAATCTAACATTTTATGCTTCTTAGAATATTTTAATTGCTTATATAGATGATTTTTGCGAAATACTAGTAATCTTAAGATCGGAATCGTTTAATCGGGATGATCACATGATCTTCCCTGAAATTATTAAGTTTCTATGTTCGAAGGTGTTCAAACTTAGTTTTCACTCTATAACACACCAATAGTTGATCTCAGGTGGCTTTAATTCCTGTCTAGGATTTAATACTATACTGTATTATATTGCTGTGCATGGGAAGTCGCAACAATATAAAATTCTGTTTCTGTTCCTATTATAAAATAAAAGTTTAAATATGCTTTCACTTTAATAAACCTTTTAGTATATTTTGAAGCAAAAATATATATAATTTAATATGTGTGATTACAAATAATATAATAGTATAATAGTACATAGTTTAAAAGATGATATACTTTTTTCATTATTTAGCTAAAATTGTATACATTATACTTAACAATGTATTATCCTTTTTCAGGCACAAAAGTCGCGTGTACGATGCCGCTGACACAAGAAAAACGTTTGGACAGTAATTTCTCCAACAACAATGATCACAGCTATCTTCACAAGAAGTTTAAGAAAATGGCATCTACTGTGTCAGTTTTTACTTCAAATACATCTAAAGGCGAGGAAAATAGACACAGGGAATCAAATGCTTCTTGCAATACTTCCATTTCAAACGGAAGTATTGCAGCAGCTCATCCAGAAATAGAAAAGATTAAGGAACAGTATGATAAGCAAATTGCAAGTTCAGAAAGAAATGTACAAATTAATTTTAATGATGAAAACTCTAGGTTAAGTGATGTAAATAATATTGTTCAAATATCTGGTAAGACCAGTTTTCCTGAAGAATTTCCAAATAAGACTGAAAATCTTGAAAATGATTTTATCAAGGATACTTACAATGGTGGAACGGGCCGATATATGTGCCCTTATTGTAAGTTACAATGTGCCAAGCCTTCGGTTCTCCAAAAACATATCAGAGCTCATACCAACGAAAGACCTTATCCGTGTATACCCTGTGGATTTGCTTTTAAAACTAAATCCAACTTATATAAGCATCGACGATCAAGAACTCACGCTTTAAGATTGCAAGGACCTGATTCATCTAATCCAATTAATGACGAAGATTTATCTGGTGGGTCAGAAAGTGATACATCCATTCCTCCCACCTCTTTATCTGATACAGGATCAGATGCTTCAATAATTCGTATTGAAAATACCCGATCTCATGAATTTTCTTCTCCTGAATTAATAAATGATAACAGCGCGCCATCTGTAAGTCCAAATATTCCTTTAAATGATAATAAATCAAAAACAATTTATAAACCTAAGTTCAGAGCAGCGTTTTATCAAGGCGCTGACGAAAAAGATAAGACAAAGAAAACAATTTCCTCGAATGCCGATTTTCTTACGGAACATATCTCTAAAATAATATCAGATAATGAGGCGATTGTTGACGTTATTGAAACACCTTTGCAAAAGAAATATGGCAAAATAAAACAAATCGCAGAGAGTAAACAATTTATGCTTGAGAATGACATAAAATCAGACGTAATACCATTAAATTTAACTAAAAATAACATCGAGACTGATGGAACATTCAGAAAACGTTCTCATTCAGAAAGTTTTTCAAATTATGAAGATCAAAAACATTTAAATCCTGAAGGTTCCATTATAAAAGATCTTCTGTTAAAAAACAAAACAAATGGTCTTTCGAATATTACAAGCGAATTAATAGATGGACTTGGACCCCTCTATGTATGTCCTTTGTGTCAAATAATATTTAGAAGTGCTGATAATTTTGAAATACATAGGATGTATTACTGTAAGGGAAGTATTACTAGCAGTCCAACATCCAGTAACGTCATACAAAAAGATATAAAAAATGCAACAAGACCAGAAAATATATTCATGAGAAGTAATTCCATTAATGTTCGATTGCCCGAAACGCAAGTCACTACATCGACTAAAATGAATATTTCTACAAAATTACAGTCGTCAAAAGTTAAACCAGATAATCTTGTGATAACTAAAACTGAATATAGTGATGTAATAGCACCTTTACCATCGCCAGGCCCATTACTTGGAAATACTAGACTTGTAGATACTAGGGGTTCATCGGATATAAGTAGGAAGGCGGAAAGTTTGAGAACAAGAACAAAAGATTCAAGCCCAAAACGAAAACCTGATAATTCATCCGAAGCTTATAGTCCCAGTATTTCGGAGAACTTAACACCACGTTCTGCCGATTTATATTTACAACCTAAGATAAGGTGTATGGACACAAATCAGATAACTTTGCGTTCAATTGACGAAATTTCACAACATATGCGTCATAGTTCTACTTCTCTTCAGATGTTTGGAGGGGAAGTTAAAATAGTTGATCATTCTGGAAGCACCACCACATTACGCATTGAGCCCAGCAAAAATCAACTGTCTCCAATTATGGTACAACATAACCTTTCTCCCTCAAAATTTGCAAACGACTCTGAAGCAAGCAGTGTAGTTGTTAGATCAGGATTGCATTCTGGAGGGACAATTGTTCATAATCCTCCAACTCCAAAGGATGTAATAAGTACGCCGCAACCTCAAACCCCAAGAATCACAATGCCAACTTCAACAACTCAAAACTTACTAAATATTCACGATATCACTCACTTTCAATTTCCACCTCTTAGTGCTATTACAGCATATAATCCTCTCACCTTACCTCCTCTTAGCCCATCTTCATCACCCAATGGCGCTACCACAATTTTACATGGAGGAAAATTGATTCCCCACGTGCCAGGGATACCAGGACCAAATACGCCAGGTGTTTACGTTGGAAATTCTAGCATATCGACAAAGTCATTAAATGGCGATGTACATAAGATTTCTTTGCAGACACAAACCGATCATATTCAAGATTCTTTGAGAATAAAAAGTCCTGCAGGAAAGACTTCGGTCGTTCCTACTGTTGAAAAGACTCAAAATTTACAAAATTCTAATTTTAAACTCTCTCACATTGAGCCGGATAAATACAACGTAAATAGAGATAACACTAGTTTAGATATGCAACATGTACCGTCGCTACCCATAATAAAAGTAAAGAATGTCGATGATACAGTAACATATACATGTAACATAATACGTACGTCAACGGGCAGACAAGATGGAGGTTTGAAAAGAGGATCAGATGGACTGCTTAGGTCTCCAGTTTTAAAAGAAAATACGAATTATGTTATGAATAAAAAGGCAAAGGAATATAACCATAAGATTCCATCAAAGACTATTGATATAAAATCAGAAGCAAATGAAATACGTAATTTCAATTTTGAGAATTTAATAACTAAAGCTGAAATATATAATAATCAGATCCAAAGTTCATCTGAAGTTCAAAAAAATACAAATGCGGATGAAACTGATCATAATTCACTTCCAAATGAAAGATCCGAGACGTCATACTTTCAGAAAAATTTAATAGCAAATTCTAACGCTGAAGAGAGAAAACCAAAATTTTTACGACCTTCGACGTTACCTCTTAAACCTGGCACTTTTACGCCAAAAAGGCATCATGGCATTACACCTAATGCGAATACAATGCCATTGGTATCTCCCGAAACGCCTCGCCCAGCTAAAGCATATGGTCAACTATACTTAAATGGAAATGCCTATACATACTTAGGCCTCAAGTGTTCTACTAAAGTCTTCTATTGTACGATTAACCGGCCACAGCCAACATATGTACCAAATCAACATTTTCTGTCTATGTACAGTAATTGGCAGGTAAATAAAGCAAGTTTAACAAATACATAGTAATAACAATGCTTGAATTGACGATTGTGACATGAATGCATGAATATGTTTACAGTTATTATCAGAGCTGACGCCAGACCCGCTGGGATTGTCAGCATCGTCTGCTATGTCTCTATATGACTCACGTCATCGACCGCAGAACGTAGCCGTCTCTGTAATCAAACAGGATCTTATATTGACTCATTCATCGCAATGGAATAAAAATGTAATTAATGACAAAAAGGTATTTATTATCCATAAGTTCTACAAAATATTATGATTATTCATTTAAGCTTACATAAAGAATATCAGAGTGAACTATCAAGAAACAATAATATTAACTGATTAACACTAAGAATAATTACAGTAAAAGGAATTTATCCCTATTCAATTTTAATATTTATGTTAAAAATAATATTATTGATTTATAGTATAATTTATAAAGCCAGAAGTTTCATCTGATTATGAGAATTCAAGTCATCAGGGTAATAATGTCTAATTTTATTTTCAGGCTGT
>DWNR01001141.1:0-16048 GCA_018250455.1 Polygonus leo
CAAAGTGGAGAGGTGGATCACCGTCGGTTTTTTAGTGGGTTGGAGCCCCACAGACCCCCCCGTCGGCCCCTTGCGGCAGGGGACATGCGTTCCGCATTTTTCCGACGAAAAAAAAGATCAGCCGCTACCCTTTTTATAGCGAGAAGGACAGCTTAGACCACAAATATGACCACTGTCTCCACTTCTAGCCCAGAGCTATTTCTCGTCGTGAGTCCTTATTTGGCTCATTATAAAACCTAGTGAAGCATGTACGGTCAGTAGGACCAACAGTAAAAAAGGTTATTATTACTGGCTTCTTCTAGTGTTGCATCACAGTTGATACTGTGTGTGCGCTGCTGGCGTCTGCTGAGCGGTACATCCAATACAAGTGTACCAAGTCTTTAGTGCAGAAGGTAACAAATTATTTCATGGAGACTATGCGGAGTAAATCTACGTTTTGTAGATATTGCAAGCAGTAAGTATTATCGTTACCGTCGCATGTCTAAGCTGAGGTCCGAACCTCATAAGAGGTTATTTTAGATCAGCCGTTACCCTTTTCATAGCGAGAAGGATAGCATAGACCGTATATGTGTATCTCCACTTCTATCGCAGGCCTTATTTCTCGTCCGAGTCCTTAGTTGGCTTGACATAAAACCAAGTGAAGCCAGTGTGGTCAGTAGGACCAACAGTTACTACATATTTGATAAAAAATAATATTATCGCTTGCGCTGGCTTCGTCCACTGATGCATCTCGGTTGATACGGTATTTGCACTGCAGGCGTCTGCTGAGCAGTACATACAGTATAAGTGTACCAAGTTTTTGGTTCAGAAGGTAACGAATTATTACATGTGGTCTATGAAGAGA
This sequence comes from Polygonus leo, assembly GCA_018250455.1. Classification (NCBI taxonomy): domain Eukaryota; kingdom Metazoa; phylum Arthropoda; class Insecta; order Lepidoptera; family Hesperiidae; genus Polygonus; species Polygonus leo. The sequence continues at coordinate 845 of DWNR01001141.1, forward strand.
AGAAGGAGATGCCGACAGCATTTGGCACCAACATCAAAATTTTAAATTACTTTATACTTTTTAGTGCATTTTGAAATCGGTTTTATTTTTTTATAATTTTTTTTTCTCTTCTTGTCTAAGCCGAAACTCATTGGAGGTGCCCTTATATCAGCTGCTATCCCATCCATAACGAGAAGGATAGCTTAGGTTATCTCAGTCTCCGCTAAAGGCGGATGTACTCAAACTGCGACGAAAGTCGAAGACTGAGGGACAAGGGATGGGTTTTATTTCTTATTTAGCCGTTATATTTATTTGTAGTAAACAGATTTTGATTCAGATGTTTTGTCATAGGACTTGCTTTTGTGTAAAATATTATTTGTACTTTTAATTATAAATTATGTAAAAAAATTCATAATTTATTTATTTAATCGCTTTTTGCAAAAGATATTGACTTTGATAGTAATTAATGAAAGTAATTGATGATGTAACTTAACGGGAAACATCATAGAGTAAAATTCCTATTAGACACATTTATGTTATAATCAATTTTTGAAACAATACTTTCGTAAGTCAAAAAACTGTTACATAATTACAGGTTTTAGAATTCGTTGATGAGCACGGCAATGATGTACTGAACTTGGGATCCTTCACTCTGCTGCCCCAGCACGTGGTTAGACTGATTCTGGCAAGGGATGAGCTGCGAGCTGATGAGTTCACTAAATTCCAGGTGGAGTATTGCTTGACGTACTATCTGTATGTTAACATGTAAATTAATGCAAGTAATAATTGTATGGTAACGTAGGGATTTGCATCATAATAATATTTATTTGAAATTAAATTAATGTTGATGATAGAAGAAGGTTTTTTTTGTAATAATAATAAAGTAAAGTAGTTATCGCTCGTGGTACTATAGCTGCAGTCTTTGCAGCTTAATAACTCATTCCTCACTGCCCTAAAAATTCAAAAAACGGTAAATGATATATAGTACCAAATTAGTCCTCAATTGAGGTTGTAATAGCTATATTTTCGGCTGCTATATTTTCTTTGATATTCCCTTTTCAGTTTGTTATTCCACAATTCATATCTAAACCTTCAAAGTGAACGGCGTTTCATTTTAATCGGACTAATACATTTGGTGGCAATTCGACATGTTTCAGGCCGCGCTGATGTGGAGCAAGAAGTACTGTGACACCAACCAGAACATGTCTCTGAAGGACGTGATTGGCAACTTCCTGGAGTACATCCAGTTCCACAAGATTCCTGCTAATGTGCTGATGAGGGAGGTGCACCCATTAGGCTTGGTGCCCTATGCCATCATTATGAACGCTTTGGCTTACCAGGTGTGTAATTTATAAGTACTATTTTTTTTTAAGTGAGAATTTAGTATTTTAACAAAATTACTAATGTAGTTATAAACGAGTAACAGCCACATAAAACATACGATTCATCCACACAAGTTTCATATATTCTCAAGATTACGATGAAAATAAGGAGTAGGAATAATCAACGTTGCTATGAAACACTTATACATATTCCTAAAAATCTACTCAAAATAAATGTCAAAGTAGATAAAATATTCACGTAGTATAACGGTGAATAAACCCAGAATTAAGTAACATCCCAACTAAACAGATGTGATAGTTAACGACACCATGTAGAAAGTTAACAACACTATTGTTGCAGGCAGACCCGGCCAGCGTAGACCCCGGCAAGCTCTCCCCCGCTCGAGTCCGGCGCGCCGGCCGCTCCATGTCTGTGCAGTCCTCCCTTGACCCCTATGGCTCCAACACCACCCTCTCCTCCACCGGCTCGAGCGATGTTCCGTCGTCAGACTCTCGGCACAACTAACGCGAGGGGAACCTCCCCCGTCCCGCGCCTGATCCCGTCCCCGGACCCTCCACTGCACCCACCGCTCCTCTGCCTGCTCCAGAAAAACCCCCCGAAAAACTTGGACTCTTCTCTTCTATTAAGCGCGCCGCTAGCAAGAAGTTCGGCGATCGACGCTCTCCTACGCCGAAGACTAGGGAGCCCAGATCAAAGTCGGACTCAATCAAGCACGCAGCGCTCACGAGGCAAGTCTCCGAGACGGTGGCAGCGTCCGGAGACCCCACGTTTGAACGCTGCAGGCCGCGCAAGCGAGACAGCGAAACGGAATTCCCAGTGAGGAAATCGGCTTCTGAGATTTCAGAAACCTTCCCGTTCGTAAAACGCGCACTCGCTGAAATTGAAAATGGTTGGAACTTCTTCAGGAGATCAGTGACGTCGGACGCTACTGAGCCGAGAGCTCCATTGGCTAGGGCAGAACCTGTTGTTGTTGTTGCGGCAGCAGATGATGACTCCCCTGGGTCTCCGCCACCTGCGATGGGACTGAAGGAACGGCGCGGGTCAAGGGGGTCGCCTTGCGCAAATCTTCCGCCGCTGATGCTGCCACCGAGTGCACCGGATCCATCACCAGGTCGATTATCACCGAATCGCTTGTCACCACAGCGACCAAAGGAGCCGGCATCAGCACCGGTGATAGGCAATCCGCCTCGAAGGTCGAGGACACGTTCGGAAATGCCTCCGGATCCTCCACCTCGTTCTCCACAGACTCCTCGTCCGGCGTCCGTATCTCCAAAGCACACGTTTGCTTTTAAGATTGTACTGAAAAAAGTAGAGAGCACGCCGAATACATCATTTGATAGACCGGAACAATGAGAGTACCTCCTCTAAGCGCGGCCACTGGCATGTGGTGGGGTACTCGAGGTTAAAACGCGCTTTTCTCCGTTTAGTAAAAGCTAGGTTAGATTAGTTAGTACTACATAAGAATGTTCTTTAAAGATATAAATACCCTAATACATCGTGATGTATGTACATATGAATTCCAGGGACAGGCCCTTTGCTTTAATGATACTGAAGTTGTAACTATTCTGATGTTATAATTGAAACCTTAAGCGATAAGATAATTAATGTAATTGTAAAATAAATAAGGATGTTTCGATTTTGCTACGTGTTTAAATAATACATATGTATGTGGAATAATCAATATGTTTGGACGATTTGCACGCTATGATAAAATTAGTTGTAAAATATTTATATTTTTATGATGTTGTTACAATCTAACATTGAATGATGTTTATTAATAAGGATGTATTTCGCTTGATTTGAATATTTGATGGTTATTGATGTTGTAAAATAAGTAATATATGATTCGTCTTGGAATCGAAATGTTAAACTTAGTAGCTGATGTTCAAATTTGTATGATATTTCCATAAATTTTCTGAAAATCAATGTGCCTGTTACCATAAGCTCACTTTTATAACTTTGTCACTAAGTCTTGTCTGATCACGTTTATGTATGTATGTTTGTATGTATCTAATATAAAGATGATTGTAGGTGTATGTATGTACGTACTTTTTATACGATCAGTCCTTACATGGGTTACGGTGGTCTATGTATGATGTATTTTCGATGTTATACAAATGGTGTGACGTTAAATGTATTTTTGTATTGTAAATAAAGGCCCTGCTTACTTCGACAGTATTTGGTTCTACTTATACTAATAAATTTATAGCTATTTAGCAACTTGTTTTATGAAATTATGCATATCAGACCTAAATCGTAAGTTAATTTTATAACATTTTAATATTTTGAAAACTTGTTTTTGTAAATTTAGGCTTAGGTTTTCGCAAACATATATTTTTGATATCAGATCAGTATCGTCACACTTGAGTCCGATCTGCTAATTGAGATCAGTAATAAGTTACTATCCTTTGACTATGTGGTATCAACACGTCTATGTACAGGCAACTTAAATAATTCAGTTTATTTATAATCCAACCATCGTATTTGGTACCTACCGCCAGTTACTACATTTATGCATTAAAAATGTCGTTGATTTGAAAGTCAAGGTTGATGCAGCGTTGTAAAAATCTTACATCTACTGCTTTCAATAGTTTTATTGATGGTAGCATTCTTAGTTGTTAACTAAAGAAGCAGTGGCATTGAAGAAGAAACTTCGTAGCGCTATTGTAGCTCTACGAAGCGCTATCGTAGCGCTACGAGTTCTATCGTAGCGCTACATTCCCTACGAAGAGCCTACACATTTCTCATCGTTCATTTTTGTTAAAGTCCCTTGTTACGTCTAAGAAGCTACTAACGATGACTTTGACATTTATAATTTAAGACAGAAGTGTTCTAAAAAACCTTTGTTCCTTTACATTTTTGTAAGGTTCATAGATAATATAAACTTGAAGCTACATAGTTTTTATGATACTGATTATTTGTGATTTAGAATATATACATATTTTCTGACAGATGATACGTTCAAGTAGGTACAAATTTGAATTAATTTAGTACGTTTTCTTAGAAAGTTCATAGAGAAATTTAAGGAGTTTCTTAACGATTCTTCATAACGATAATTCCGAAGCGTTAGTAGCATTTGAACGTTAGGAACCGAGTATTTTGAACAATTAATTTTAAATTAATTTTGATTTTAAACAATTTTGAACGGACTGAAATGAGGTGATGTTGATCAGATTTATCGATGATATTATGTATGCGACAACCTTTATAAACTTATACTCCTACGTTAAACAAATATGCCGCCCAAAATTGTCTGATTTGAAATAATCTATGTCCAAATGCTGTCGAATGTCAAGTATTAATTTATTAACCAATGCTAGCTCTTGTACTTTATGGAATAAGTATTAGAAATAAGATTTTTACATTCAGATATTTTGCTGTCTAAATAATACAAGTATTGTAGTGTAAGATTTTGTTCAGGTTTTATTATTATGGTGTTTAAGACGTGTATTTCAATCTTGTATAAGTATTTGTATTCTATTCTTAAGAATGCTGTTTTTTATGTTCTGAAATTGCACAATTAAAGTGTAATATGGATTCCATTAATTAAGAGAAAGAGAGAAATATCTTCATGAAAATAATTATGCTTGTTTGCTATTATATTATATTTAAAAGTTGTGTATACATTTTTCCCGAAATCACGCTATCCTACTTTAGTATTTTTATTGATATCTGGTGTTATAATTGAAATATATATTTTTTTGATTGTTATGAACCAATTTTCATAATATTTATATCCGTATACTGTTTATATACTTTGCATAAGGTTTACCAAAAGCTTGCATATCCTTAAGGATGCCAAAATAAATGGACATATCTGATCTACTGCAATTATTTTATATTCTTAAAGAAAAAATAAATGATTGCACCCAGATGTTCATTTTATTAACAAATCTATTTGATTACTTGGTACAAATTGATTTTAAATTTGGACAGTTGTAACGAAATAATATACCCTAGTATTACAAAGCTGAAGAGTTTATTTGTTTGAACTCGCTATTTATTGAGGAAAGGGGCTATATAACGTTATGTACGACCAATAGAAGCGGAGTATCAACGAAAAATGTTGTAAAAACGGGGAAAATTTGACCCACTATCTCTTGTGACACATATGAGGTTGCGCGTATCAGCTAGTTATATCAAGTATGTAATAAATCTATACATATAATAAAGCTAAAGAGGGTCGAAAGTCTGTACATGGAATATATTCAAAAAAAAGGTTGGCTGGAGATACTTAAGATCGATAACAGAACACGTTTCAACAGTTTTTAGAATTTTTGTCTGTTTGTCTGTTTATCTGTTTATCTGTATGTCTGTTTATTTGACCGCGCATCACGTAAAAACGGCTTAACGGATTTTGATGCCAACTAGATTAATCTGTCGAGACGATCCTCGGCCGTGTTTTAAGCCATAAAAATGTAACCCCTAAAAGGAGGGGTAGCGGGCGGAGCCGCGGGCACAGCTAGTAAAGGAATATAGCAGTTTTATGCTATATAAGTATTCACTACTCTCCGTAACTTTCCAACTGGTACGAGTATATAGCATGCTCCTTTGTCTCTATTATTATTATACTGTAAAAAGTATATTGCAATATATGTTTGAATTATTATTTCTGTTCCGTTACATTAATTTACGTAAGTAATAAAAACAGGTTTCAGCCCGCGTATATAATAAAATTTTATCTGTGTTTATCTATTAATGCAATACATGTACCGATAGACAAAGGTAGATAAAAAGTAATGAGATATTTCATATTTTGGTCATGGCGATCAATCAAGTTTGCACCACGTCCGCAGAACGTATTCTGTTGCTAATCTACCTAATGGGTTGCTGTGCAGAAAATAATGATTGTGGGCGGGGTTTGGCGCACTTTGACAACCTTGAACTAACTATAAAACTTCGTTCACATAAAGGTTCGTTCATATAAGTCAGGTTGTCAAAATCAAAATTTAAAAAAATGTTCACCTTGCAGAAAATATTTAGACAGACAAACAGAAGACAGCCTTAAATTAAGTAAATAGTAAAGTAAATTAAGTTGCGTTTATATCATTTAAGTTTTCAAAATCAAAATATTTTTATTCGTTCACTGTGCAGAAAATAATGATTGTGGGCGTGGTTTGGCGCACTTTGACAACCTTGAACATACTATAAAACTTCGTCCACATAACTCATGTTCATATATTTATAACTGAATATAAGGGTTTCTTCATATAAGTTAGGTTTTCAAAATCAAAATTAAAAAAAAATGTTCACCTTGCAGAAAATATTTAGACAGACAGAGAGAAGACAACCTTAAATTAAGTTAATAATAAAGTAAATTAAGTTGCGTTCATGTCATTCAAGTTTTCAAAATCAAAATATTTTTATTCGTTCACTGTGCAGAAAAGAATAATTGTGGGCGGGGTTTGGCGCACTTTGATAACTTTAAACTAACCATAGAGCTTAGTTTGTTTAATTCACATTTCAAAACCATGATATTTTTATAAGGCCGATTAATTAACGCAGAAAAAAAAATTTACGTAGACATAATCATACGCACTTGAAAACCTTGATCTACCTATATCATGTTGTCCTCAAAATTCATATTTTCAATTTTGCCAGGTGGTAGAACTCCTTTAGTTCCACCGGCGAGGTACCACCGCCACCCTCATAATCCTCCATGAAGCAATTATTGTTTCAGTTTGGAGAGACGTGGTTGCCGGCTACACTTATACTCGAGGCGAACATCTTAGTCCTTAGGTATGATGCCAGCAGGTATGATGATCAAACTTAGGTATGATGCCATCGTATTTTAGGATGATTGCTGATGTTCAGGTGGAGTGCACGCTCGGTTGCTACCTTTATTGGATAAAAAAATATTTAGACAAATTAATATTGTCTAATAGGTCGCAAAGTAAAAAGAAATGAACGTAGGCGTGGTATTGCGCGTTTTGACAACCTTGAACTATAAAACTTCATTCATATATACATGTTTTCAAAATCAAAATCAAAATCAAAATATTTTAATTGGATCATTGTGTAGACAAAAATGAATGTGGGCGCGATTTTGCGCATTTTAACTACCTTGTACTAATTATAAAGGAACTTTTGTGAAATTCATATGTTCAAAATCAAAATAATTTTATTTAAAGTATATTCCTTATAATATATAAATATATGGTTCACTTTATTTATCTAGTATATATAATCTTTAGAATTATTATATATGGGTGGTTTTTCAGATAAATATTTTATTTTATTATTAGTTGTTGCACAGACAATTTGATTTATATTTTTAATACAAAGCCTAATTTACATAAAGAAAATATCAGCCTCTCTATAGAGATTAATTAATGTGGGCGTGGTTTTCTCAATTTGACGACCTTGAACTATAAAGGTTCGTTCATGTAATAATACTTTCTTTACTCAGCACCCACAACATGTTAGTATGAAATTAAGATGTGGGTGCTACAGATCCACATAAGAATACACAAACACCCACAGCCATAAAAGAAATACAAATTCATCTTTCAGATTTCTGTATGGCCGGGAATCTAATCCGGGGCCATCTGCCTGTCAGACGGTAGTGACAGCTGCTCCAGACAGGATATCAAGTCACCGTCGTTGTGCATACCTAAGTTTGGACATTGGCCGAATATTTGTAAGTTCATAAAGTGGAAATTTATTGCAGGAAACATCTTACTCTTACATTTTTTTAAATAAAATACTTTTATAGGTTTAATACTATGTATTTTTCCAGGTGGTAAAACTCATGTAGTTCCTTCGGGAAGGTCACCACCGTCACCCTCGTGATCCTCCATGAAGCAATGCTTGTTTTTGGGTTTGGAGAGGCGTGGTTGCTGGTACATACATGAGGCGAACATCTTAGTCCACAGGGGTGATAAAATTTAGGTATGACTCAATGGTACTTGAGGATGATTACTGACGCCCATGGGCGGCAGTGGCCACTTATCATCAGGTGGACTGTTTGTTCGTTTGCTACCTTTACACAAAAAAAATAGATCTCAGATCAACACAAAAATATTAAATATACTAGTTTTGGATTTAAAACCTTCTCTATGAGTGCCCCAGCATCCACCATGAGATTGGAATGTTGGTTAGTATCGAATACTTATATGAATGTAGAAAGTACATACTTGGTTTTTTCGACTAACTCACCTTGGTTTACCTAACGTGGTCACGTGCTGCATTCCAATTACGTCACAAGTACGCAAATTACTTAATATTGACTTGCAGGTGCATAAAACTGTTTTGTTATGCTTATTAATTAATGTATTATTCTTGTATCTTATAGTTTACATTTGCGTAGATTTTTTCAGTTCATTTTTACAGTTAATAAACATAGGTTTTTGGTATTTAAATCTATGAAATTTGTTAGTCTTCACACTCTATTATTGTCCCGCTGTTAGCCAAGGGACTTTTCTCACAGTGAGAACGATTAAGACTATGGTCCACCGCATTGGCCAAATGCCATCTTTGGCGAACTTCATACACTTCTGAGGTTTTTACTACTCTTAGATGTGTAGAATTGTAGATATCCTTATTATGTGATTATAAAAGATTTCCAGACATAATTTTGAAAAATCATGGTGCGTGCGTGGGATTCAAACTCGAACCTCCAGCGTAAGAGGTCAGATTCTTAACCACTTCGCTATCATTGCTTTTATAACTAAGAAAATATATGTTTTAGTAAACACATTTATGATCAACAACCGTTACGTAATACAACAAACTTTCTTTTCCTTATTTCTTGTCGCTTCGTTAGTACAAATGCAATGTTAGTACAAAGGTTTGATGTAGTCATGAAACCGTTGTACTAAAGGATTATGTTCCATAAAACGCAATAAATCTAAGATCGTTATGCCTTTTATTTATGACTTATCTGTTTCATAAACATATTTTATTTCTAGAACCTGCCCATTTTCCGGCTTCGTCTATCCGGAATTGGTTTAGACATTTCTAGGCAGCATTTCATTATGATATCATAATGAAATGCACAAGATTTTTATTTAAACATATTGATGTGGTTTTTACACATAAAAACCACATTAAAACGTGTAACATTTATTTGAAAAATGTATTATAGTAATTTATTATGAATTTAAACTATTTTCATCGGAATTTGCACATTTTTAATTTTATTATGTAACGGGTATTATGTATTACTCACGGTAAGCGGTTTTTTGCGGTGTTTTACCCGTTACATAATAAAATTAAAAAAGTAATTTTAAAAAAGTAAAGATTGCTGTCCAAAAAGGTATCAGAAACTTTTTCGGACAATCTCTCCAAAATTAATGAAATCATATGTTTATTTCTTCACTCCAAGGGTAACCTTGAAAGGGTCGAACAAGACAATTATAAATTAAGTGCTGTTGCCACACTCTCGAAGTAATTAAGCAGTTTTATCAACATTTTAAAACTTAATTCAGTGTTACGTTACTCTATTAGAATCTTGTTTCTAAATAACAAAGAGTATTTGATTATCTTTATTGATCTGTACAGTAATAGAGCATTATGGGAATTAGATAAGTTAATAAGTGCCTACAGTCAGTAGAATCCATTCACCTATTGTTTGTTTAATAGAGTTATTACTAAGATATCTTACCTACACACTGTATATTGTACTTATGGTGTGCGATAAGTAAGTATGGCAATCGAAAAGATTTTTTAAATATTTGTAGCGTCATTATTATATCTTTATATATAAAAATCTCATTTACGATATATGTTTGATATAACTTGGTCTAACTTGAGATAAAACATAGTTTAAATCTCGATTCACACCTCCTTTTTTTATTGGAAAAACTTTACCTGTAGAACAATGCCTGCTGTTCATTAATCTTATATGTAATTTAAACTGTAATTTATATAGCTAAAATATAGATATTAATTATTAATATTGCTATAGCGTCAATTTGTGCACTATATTGTTAATTATATTAACATAATTGTGTAATAAATTAATTATTTTCAAGTTATTTGTAATAAGTAAACAATTTGCTTGAAAATTTGGCTGTATATCTTCCCATAGTGTCTACCTGGTACGAATACGATAGCCACGTCACTTTAAGAATGCAATGTCGATTTGTCGTAGACTTTACGTACATACAATACATGCTCTGTTTACATAACGTTTATTACTCGTAGGTAAACGAAGCATGGATTTGACATGTAGAGAAATGGCGATTTCTAACCGTCTGATATATTCATAGGCCAGAGGTTCCTAAACTTTTTCACGTTAGAATTATGTCACGGCGCCCCCTAGTTACTCGAAATATAATGCTAGGAAGATCACGGCGCTCCTCTTTATTCGTTGCTGTGTATCAGGGCGCCGCAGTGCATACTTTGGGAACCCAGGTGTATGCAATTCGAAATTTATCCAAATGTTTTATTTTTATTTTGATTAGGTAAGAAAAACTAGAAGGTGTGCAAGCCATTTTATAAAGTTTTTAAAAATATTTAGTAAACGGAGGTCACAGAACCATTAATCTAATGTAATTTATAATAAACTACTAGAAATTTGATTTTCAAAGCAGATAGGATTGTCGTGACTTCAATTATGATACTGACAGAATTAGGTTCTCTACATTTAACAACAGAAAAGTCTAGTGTCCTCGATTTATTTTGACATTGATATTGAAGTTTTATCGGTCAAGTATTGGATGGTAACAAGTAGGTTTACATAATAGTAATAGATATTAAATGTCTATAATACCTGTATAACAGTTCGTCTGTCACGGGGCCCATGTATGTACATATTGAATAGTAATAGGTATACTCTTGAGTTTTTTTTTTAAATATGTGTTCTTATGGCCGCTGCAACAACAAATACAAAAAAATGTTAAAGAAATTCTTGTAATTCGGTTAAGACAGGCGTAGCTAGATATACACATGAGGAGAATATCTTAGTCGTCAGCGGTAGTAATGCATGTGTGGTCAACCTTTGCTGCGATTCAATAACTTAGGGATAATTACTAATGCCCATTGGCAGCAGTAGCCACTTACCAACAGTTCGACTGCTCTTTTGCTACCTTTATATGATAGTTTCTCATTTAAAATTTTAATTTACAACACCATCTGTAGGCAATCTGTTTGAAACCCTTCTTGTGCGAGTCCTGTCCGCACTTGATCGATTTTATTATTAACAACACATTTTTAATTGTCTTCAGATAATAAATTTAATTAACAGTGATAAATTTATACAAATGCTGTTATAAATCACGCGTTATAACAATTAATTTTAATAAGGAAATGCTTGCCACGGCTAGAGTACATATATTTGCTATAAAATGTAAGTATAACGTGTAATATACTATTATTAGTACCATAGAGAGTTTTATTGCCCATTTCAATAGTAACCGGTATGTAAACAAATATGTAGGATACTATTGAAATGTATTATGGAAGTAATTTCTAGAATGTACGATCAATAAAAGTATACTATAATTTTATTGGTATTTAAATTAAATTAAACAATATTTAAATGGTTATAGTAGTTTCTAGAAGGTATAAAAAATAAAAGTATAACGTAATTTCATTTAGTTTTAAAATGAAAATACACTACATTTGCTATAATTTATCACATATTTAAATTAAACTAGAAGTCGTGAATAATTCGTCGTGTAAAATTCGAGCATCAGAAAAACAAATCCGAAAAATGAAGACTGAAATAATGAAAAGCGTTTTTTGTACATATTTTGAGTAAATAAACTATGTGTATTGTTGACATCAACAGTTATTGTTGCCATTGAGTGACAGATAATAATCTCTTATCAGGTTGACATGAGATTTATGCATACGCATTGTGTGTGTCAAATGTACGGTAGGTAATGTGTGTAATGTCTTTTTCTATTTAAACATTAACCCTGTCAAATGTTATACATTTCTGGTCCCGTAATGCCTCTTAAAAGGGGAACAAAGTTTTTGCTTCACGTATTAATATTCAGATTAAACCAAAAGTACTTTATTTTTTGATGGATTTGGTCTTAAAATAGTTTCAGGGTTATCTTCGTAACCATTAAGCCAAAAACTACTTTCACCCTTTAACCCAATTTTGTCCGTGTGAAATTGAAATTGTTACCATACCGTAACTTTAATTCATGTAATATAAATGTATTATACAATTCTTGTAGTGTGGTAAAAATGTATTTAATCCATCTCGATATCGATAACTGACTTTAATTAACGTTTATATAAGGTTTTGAAATGATTATAGCTTAATATGGAATGTAAACCGATATGTAAATAAAATTATAGCGATGATTGTGAGAAAACCAACTCCACTCCAAATACTTTATTCAAATTATTTTTGTAGGGCTGTTGTTAAATTATCTACACATACAAATAAATAAAATTTCAGTGTCTGTTTGTAATATAAAAATAACCGTTTTTTACCAAGTTTATATGTATTTATACACGGTACATATACCAAAATAACATTTTTATAATTTTTGTGTGTCTGTCTATTTGTTCCGCTTAATCTCATGAACGCCTGGACGGATTTTGACGGGAATTTCACTGGCAGATAGGTGATGTAATAAGGAGTAACTTACTTTTTATTTTATAATTGTATTACGAGTATGTAGTATGAATTAGCCGCTTACTGATACAGACTGAATTCCTAGAGGGGAGAGCCGCGGGCACAGCTAGTCACACCATAAATGAGGTGATACAATTGTCGTGACTGCAGCAATTACGGAATAGATGCTAACGAGTGGATAATCACCCACGAGATGTCGTTATTGTTCTTACCAAATATCTACCTACTAGTCTTATGTCCTACTAGTTTCTACACGCGACATGTCGTCTACGCGTCCATGAGCGCAAATTTAAGTCTACAAATTCGACTAAATCCACGCGACGCGAATATCTTAGTCCTCAACGGTAGCAACGCTTTTTGTGATTAAACTTAGGTATGATTAAATTGTACTTGGGGATGATTTTTGATGTCCATGGGTGGCACTTACGAGCAGTTGGACGCATGCTCGTTTGCTACCTTTATACGATAAAAAAATCCTGTGTAGTAATTCACTCAATTCAATTTGTTACTATTTTACCCGCAGCTTCATACTTTGCATTGTGTAAGTAGGTCACCTATCTTTAATCAATTTTTTGGTTTCTCATCTCTCAGAATAGATTTTTTGTGGAATAATCAGCTGAGTAGTGAAGAGGTAAATGATAAACTGATAAAGTCACATTCTCATTTTATAACATTTATCTTAATACCGCTTAAACAAGGTTAAGGTATATTCATGGGCGGATCCAGGGGGGTGGTCATGGGGGCCATGACCCCCCCCCCCTGGACCACAAAATAAAATTGTTAAAAGGTATTTTTAAGTAGGCACTTACGTACGTACAGTACTTACATTTATTAATAAAATAACTTCTTGTGACTTGACCGCGACTACGTGACCACCCCCCCCTGGCGTCAAAGCTGGATCCGCCCTTGGGTATATTCAGTTAATTTTGAGACGACATGGTAATAATAAATTTACATTCCTTGCTTTAAATGTACTTAGTTTTAGTAATTCCATAGTTTTAGTAATTATAGTCAAGGTCAAAGCGTCTAACGTTAAAAAAAGTTATGAATTTGCCGGTATTTCGGAAATACTCCCATTACATAACAAACACTAAGAAACTCTATGGGGCTATTTCTCAACTATATAATTATTCTTAAACTAGCTGTGCCCGCGGCTCCGCCCGCTGCCCCTCCTTTTGGGTTGAATTTTTATGCCCTAAAATCAGGCCGGGGGTCTTCTCGACAGATTAGTCAAGTTTGCATCAAAATCCGTTCAGCCGTTTTTACGTGATGCGCGGTCAAATAAACAGACAAACAGATAAACAGATAAACAGACAAACAGACAAAAATTCTAAAAACTATTGGAAAGTGTTCTGTTATCGATTCTAAGTATCCCCAGCCAATTTTTTTTCGAATATCTTCCATGTACAGACTTTTGACCCTCCTTAGCTTTATTATATGTATAGAAGATAGATGAGTTTGACGCGCGATAATCAATTATGGCGATTGTTGCTCAATTCTATGAGTGAAGGCGCTTCACACTTGGAGTGTTTTGTAAACAACAAACGCTCCAAGTCTGAACAACAAGAAGGCGTCACACTACAGTATTTATTTAGCTACATTTGTGAACTTTATAAGTTACAAAGAAATGTAGTACATTTTTAACATGATATAACATACCTATAATTAACATAACACACGCAAATAACTTTCTCTTTTATTATTTGCTGTTGTAACGACAATAATAAAATACATGGCCTTCAAAAATTCGCTTTTTTACGAATATCTTAGTAATAGACTCCCATCGGCTCACTGGGTACTAAGAAGGGTTCTATTCTTTGCCATTGCGCTGCTGAGCCCTAAATACTATGAAGGTCTAGTCAACTAGCGCAAGTTATAGATAAATATCTTCATTCATTCAACAGAATATTCTGAGGAACATAATGTGAGTAGTAAAGTCTTTATTCTCAAATGGGTTTGACACGCGATAATCAATTATGGCAATTGTTGCTCAATTCTATGAGTGAAGGCGCTTCATACTTGAAGCGTTTTATCGTTTTTTAAATGACTTAAAAGAAGTGAATGCTTTTATTCGTCTGTATATTTTCATAACATAAAACATACAGAGATTTTTCTGTTTTTATCTGTATGTTCTTTGTTTTGTCTGCGAGATTCCGTCACATTCATATATACATACATACAAGACAAACTAACATGAGGCATGTAAAATATATAATCATGCACGCACGTAGCGCGCATGTATGCGTGTGTAAAAATCAATATATAAATACGTGAAGCAAAAACTTTGTACCCCTTTTTAGAGACATTACGGGGGCGGAGGAGTATGAAATTTGACAGGGTTA